>JAMPIV010008384.1:452500-469127 GCA_024509875.1 Oreohelix idahoensis
CTCGGAAGCAAAATGAAATCACTCTTCCGGTGGAACCGTAAGGAATAACAGTATTTTGTGCGGCTTGTATTTGCAATTACTGTAAACAAGACACGAGGATAGTGTTACCGCCACCAATTGTTACTGTGGTGTGTGTGTTTATTATTGTTGTCGTCTTGTTGTTGGTGCGAATGCTTAATGTGTGGGTCGTTTCTTTGATTCGATTAATGGTGACAAGATGAACATCACCTTAACGGTTGGGTCAAAAGCTTGACTAATTGACAAGTAAAGTATACTGGACTCCTTTTTTGACGATAATGACGACACGATTTTTATTACAATATGTGGACATCGACATCATAGGCAGGTACAGTGGCAGCAAACAATTCATCAATATTAATAATCATGGAAAGGATTTCATGACAAAATGCATTGGTACATATAACAATCATCCTGACCGTTGATTGACTTTACTATTCGTTATGACCTCCAGGTCAACGGCTGGATAAATATATATTGGTCTATCGAACGGACCTGATCTGACTGGATAATAAACGGGGCGCCCAACAAATAACGCTACAGCTTGACTACCGCCCAGATAAAGCCAACAGCTCCTTTTCTATCACCGGGTACTTCCTTTCTGCATCAGTGAGCTTTGTGGATATATAGAGGGTTGGATGCAATCTTCCCTCGAACTCTTGCATCAGTGATGCGCCGACATCTTTTTAACTAGCATCTGTGCGGGGATAATAAGTATCTGATAACCTCAAAATATGTGGCGTGGGAAAGAAAAAAATGTTTGAATAAAATTTAATGCAGCCTGGCACTCTGATGTCCAGTGCACGTGGTTAGGTAAACATTGTTTTAGCAAGGCAGAGAGGTCTGGAGTGACGGAAGACAAGTTGGGTATAAATCTTCTGTAGTACTGAATTAACACATTAACTACCGCAAGCCTGTGGGACCGGCTTTTGAAATCCTATCATTTGGACCGCAAGCCGGTCAGAGCGTCGATCTAATTTTAGTAATAAAACGAATGAAAAATGTACTGAAACACTTTCTGATCTAGTTCGAAATTTTAAGTTGCTACCGGAAAACAAATTACCAAAGCACAGTTGTTGTAGAACACTGGAAAATTGATATTATGTTCATATTTTTCAGCGTTTTGGGTTAGTTACCAAATCGTGTAAAACTGTTGACCGTGGAAACTAGTGACAAGACCACAAAAAATGCGCGTAATCTCGTTTAACGGCTGAATAGGCTAGAAACTTGTTTCAACAATTGACTGATAGATCTAGCGACGAGGACAAGAGTGAAAACGGTGTGCACATTGTTTGAAATAGTGATTTTGATAGAGATGGGGCGCAAGAAGTTATAATTGTGAAAATATTGCAAGTCATCGACCATCGGAAGGCCGTTAATTAGCAACAACGAATATTAGAGTTGCAAATGTTGCTTATTGTAATAGTACATTCATTTATCTTTAAAATGACGTGTAATTCATAAAAATCTGTAAACAATTACGAAAACTACCTCTTACTTTGTGCAAACACCCACAGGATAAAAATGGGAAAAAAATTTAATTCTGCCACAGTGTGTTTTTCAATTCGGTAGTTAATGTGTTAAACCAAGAAGACTACGATCTTGCTTCTTAGTAGTAGGCACGGACAATTTTAGAATTTTGGAAACATTCTGTGGCGCGGTCTGATGACAACCGTGACCCACTTTATGTCCCAAGAATGAAATTTTCTCAAAGGCAATAAAGATCTTAGTAGGCTTGGCTGTTAGGTGATGGAGACGTAAAATGTCCAGAAGAGAATGTAAACCTAAGAAGTGTTCCTCCCAAGTGGAACTGAATAGACATATGTCATCTATGTAGGTGATTATATCGGACCGATGAGCGAGAATTTTTCTCATCATACGAACAAACGTAGCAGGGGCGTTCATATGTCCGAAAGGCATCACATTCCACTGATATAGACCCCGTTGTGTAGCAAAGGCAGTGAGTGGTTTAGCTCTGTCAGTCAAGGGAACTTGCCAGTATCCCTTAGTAAGGTCAATTTTAGTAAAGAAAAGAAAGAGCCTTGGCGAGACGAGATAAAAGATTTTCATGTAGAGGTAGAGGTTTAGCATCGAAGACTGTTATACTATTAAGCTTCCGATAATCTACACACAATCTGATATTATTGTCTTTCTTACGAACGATGACCATAGGGGATGAATAAGAGGCGTTGGAAGGTTCTATAATTCCTAAATGAAGCATTTGTTTTATTTCTTCTTCAACTTGGTGCTGGTAATGAATAGGGACAGGACAGGGGCGTAGACGAACTGGTCGATCATCTGTAAGGATGATGTCATTCGAAATGACGGATGTACGACCTGGGATGTCTGTGAGGACATCTGGAAAAGACTCTAGAAGACTAGAGACTTGGACATGTTGTTCAGAAAACAAAGCTGGACAAATAGCGACATCCTTCTATGTCTCAGTCGATTGAAGAGGAAAGACAGATAAGTTCATGGGAACATCCGGAAAAGAAGATTCTTCCTCCTGAATTACTGATAGCACAGAGTAGTGAGTAGCAGGCCTGGGAGGCTCATCAACTGCATGAAAGATGGCTTGTAGATGTTCCGGTCGAGAGTGGAATTCTTTAAGCATATTTATGTGAAAGGTCTTCCTTTTCCCTTTTATATCTAAGATGTAGTCAACATCAAAAATGCGTGACAACACTTTGTAGGGACCATTCCAAGCAATTAAAAGTCTATTTTCCTTCCTTGGAAGTAACACAAAAGCTTCGTCGCCAGGTAATAGGTGACGTAATCGTCTATTACGATTTTGGAACTGGTGTGATCTTGCTTTAGCAGCCTCGGAAGAAGCTGTAGCCAGTTGGCAGGCATCTATAATGTTCCGCCTGAGGTTAACGACGTATTCATATGATGACTGGGTGTCCTGAGTCATCTCTGAGTCTATGAGTAGGTCCTTAATAAGTGACATGGGACCTCGAGGTTGAGCTCCAAACACAAGCTCAAAAGGAGAGAAACCGGTCTGTTCATTCGCTACCTCACGGTATGCGAACAGCACGGCGGGTAAAACCCTGTCCCAATCTTGCGGATATTTCACCGTAACCTTCCCCAATAAATGCCTTAACGTCCGATTTAGACGGTTTACCATGCCGTTGCTCATCGCATGGTAAACACTACTGAGAGACCTGTCGATATTGAGGCGTTTCATAACAGAAGTCATAGTGTCAGATACAAATTGGGTACATCGATCAGAAAGAAGTTTGCGAGAGAAACCAAGTCTAGAAAAAAATCAAGAAAAGGGCATCAGCGACGTCATTAGTGGTGATGTTCTTAAGAGGTATGGCCTCGGGCCATCGAGTGCACATGTCAATACATGTGAGCACATACCTGTGTCCTCTAGTGGACATAATAGGTAAAGGATCGATAATTTCAACGGCCATTTTCTCAAAGGGGCGTACAGGTATATCACACGCCTGAATCGGAGCCATATGATAGGCTCATCTTGATTTCACCTCTTGGCAAATAACGCAAGAGCGACAATATGTGGAGGCGTATCTGGAAATTCCCGGCCAAAAGAAAGAGGACAGGACTCTGGAATGCGTCCTAGAGTAGCCCATATGGCCAGCACAGTGAGAATCGTGTGCATGTTGTAGAATGTACGTACGAAGATTTTGTGGAACCATCACCTGATGTCTGACTAAATATGAAACTTTAAAATTCCTAACTAATACATCATTTTTAAGTGTGTACCAATGTTTTGGGTGACAAAACTACCATCAACATGATCATTATCTCTGACTAATCTAAAGAATTTCTTCAAAGAGTTATGTTCTCTTTGAAGTTTGATAAAGGACTGTTTGTCTATATCAGAGTGCACGTGAAAATCGTCCTGAGTTCCAGGATCAGAATCATCATTTTCCTTTGGTGCCTTGGCCTGGGCATGTGTAGTAAACTGCAGGGGCAGTTGATAAATTTTGACCTTCCCACTGATCAATTTTCTCGGGTGAGCAATCATTGCTGCCCTGTATCCAGCCATGTGTGATATCATGCTATTGGGCTCCTTAACAAACACACTTTAACCTTGCCTGTAAAAAATGGTGAGTGAATATCCACCACGGCTGTGGGATAAAAATTCAACTATCCGCCACAAATTACACATTTAACAAAGTCAACCCGTTTGCATGAGACGGATGTACTAATGACAGTCTCCCTCCAACAGTCGTGCAACCAGAATCACGGAGTACCGTAATCTGAGTGCCATTCAGTAAGCCTCTATGAAGCTGAAGTGCCCCTGTGCCACCATGTTTCTGATGAAGCAGTAAATGCTGGTAGTGGATGACCACATTTTAACAAGGAAGTCACATTAGGTTGAAATAGAGTTTGGCAATCTGGACACTGTGAAGCAGTATCAAAGTCAAACGAACAGCATGAAGCTGAATGATTAACAACATTGTTGTCCTGCGCGCTCTCAGATGTAGCAGCAGTGTGTGCTGAGTTGGCATGGTAGTTCGAATATGCAGTATTTCTAGAGCGTAATCTATGTCTCTGATCGTAGCAAAAGTTATTTTGACTCCTGTCATTATTTCTTTGGTTCCTATTGTTTTTTCCTTGATTTCTATAGTCTTGTGACTTATTCCGATGTGAAAAATTTTGGTTATTTGGTCCCAAGTTATTCCAATTCTTATTATAGTTACCAAAATTATCATTCCTTCTCTCTCCTGAGTTTTGTTGGAAATTACCTCTGTTTTGGGGTGACTGGTTCCTAAATGGTTGTCTACCTCTTTATGGCCGGGAGTTATTGAATTTGCTTGGTTTGAAATTCCCATCAACACTGTAGGGTCTTTGTCTATAATTGTTATGGTTCCAAGTTGTAGCTGCGGCAACAGGTAAAGCCTCCTTAATGGTGGTGTTACTGACACAAACTCTCGGATGTGCAGTACAATATTGCCTACATAATTCCTCCATTGAACTCAAACTCGACGGCTTCCTTTCCTGTAGATATTCTCGCAGTTGTCTGCTTACAGAAGACAAGACCTTGTCTCGCAATAATATGTCCTTAAGGCCCTCATAATTCTCTTCAATGCCAGAAAGTTATATCCACATATTAAATGTTAGTCGAGTTGCAGCTTGTCAAAGATAAACTACTTACACTATGGATTTTATGAATACTTTTATACACTTGGCTCAAACCACTAGGGGACGACCATAGCATACAGTAGATGGCATTAATTAACCAATAACACTTGAAGCAGGTACAGTCCCTTTAATAAACACTGCACACACAGAAGCCATACACGCTTGGCAATACATATGAGAAAACAATGCAATACAAATGCCAATCTAGCTTGCCATAAACAACAACTCAATCTAACAGTAACATCATCACTGACATACTCTATCCAGTGAATAACACCATGACTTTCGCTCACCGGCAAAGCCCTGTACAGTAGTAAAGCAATACTCAAATGCAACATAAGTAATCATACATGGTCTACAGAAAAGCCGCTCCAGAAAACTTACACAACCCCTCGAGAAATAAAGCACTAATCCTGACCATATGAATAATAGCAAGAACTATGACTCCAATGGCATCCAAATACTCCCAGCAAAACTGCTGACACAGGGACAACGTCCTCCCAGGACGACGGCCATCACCTCTAATCATTTGAGCCAAAAATTTTATATCCTCTTCCGTTCTGAGTCACCTGACCAGACGGGTTTTTTATTCTATCAATGTTGTCACTCCCCAGCGTGACCAACTTAATATTTCGGCGAGTGTCTATACTGTGACACAGCTACAAAATGTGTAAAATCTTTACCAGTTTCTAGAATCATGTGTTTGAACTTCATGCGATAACCTTCAGCGTCTCACTGATGACGTTTTAATAATAATGTTATAGCAGCATCATAATTGTGTCTATTCGTCCCGTCAAATTGGCACAGAGCCGTTAAAGATTCACCAGTCATGAAATCCATCAATCTTGTACACCAATGAGACCTATCAAGATTATTATCTTCACAAACAATTTCAAAACGTTGTAAAAAGGACGAAATATAGTCTATAATTGGCTTAAACACATGCAAACGAAATCTAGCAGAACCGCTATTATGGTTGCTAGAGGAACCTTTAAGTTCAGAGTTATCATTTTGTCTACTCTAATGTTGCCCTCTTTGTTCTTCAATACGTAAAGTCGCCATTTTGTCTTCATGTGCAAATTTTTTTCTTCTAATTCTTTTTCATGTGCAAGCTTTGCTGCTTCAGCAGCTTGTTGCTGTTCTGCAATCCTTTTGTTCTCTTCCGCAAGTTGCTCTGCTTTTTTGAACTCTCGCTCCTCAGCCCGTCCGTCTCTTTTTCTCTTATCTAGGGCTTCTTGATTCTCTTTAGAACTGAAATCCGCTTTGGCAAAGTCCATTAATTCCTTTGCCTTGTAACCATACTCCTTGCCCATAATAATAAATTCCTGATACTCCATTATTTACTTCTTCAGTACCTTACTATCAATATCCTATATTATGTAATAAATGTAACTCACGTAGTCCGTCTATACCAAGCCACTGGCTTTGTGCTTTGCAATACTATCAATGCAAATAGATTCTTAATATTACTAATCAATAACAAAATAGTATAGCATGACAGACCAACAGTAGTAACGAAACGAGGGAAAAGAGAAAGAAAATAAAAATAATAATGCACGATCAAACCAAAAAAAAAAAAAAAAAGAAACTGGAATTGTAATTGGACAAGTACAGGTAACTAAGACAACGTAATACTAGCCGTGAGTGAACGGTAAAGAATACAAATGGAAAACTAAAGAAAATCCAATAAATAACACAGACTTACTGCTAAGAAATCAGCACAGGGCCTGTAACAATATATATAAATGTAAACAAGTGATAGAAGGTTAGACTAGCATTACGAACAGAATGGTTGTCAACTAAGGAGAAGAAAGAAAAAAAACCCCAACACACAACAAGAACTGACAACTAGAAAGACGGAGCAGCACACCTAAACAAATTAGGTCACACCAAACAGGCAGTGAACCAAAACATCGGCGAGTAAACTCGGACCGGAAATTTCACTGCTTGAGAAATGTAACCAAAGCCTACAGAAACATCTGCTGTGCGGTCATTTTACAATGACATGTGTCGCTAACAACAGATCTGTACAAAGACATAGAAACCAAGAAAACGAATAACACAGATATCAAAAAGGCTTACACCACGGCAGAGGTACAAGAGTGTAATAAACAGGCACTTATCTTATCGCAATCCGACCAGATGCTAGTCCGACAAAAGGCGTCAACACTGATACAACACTATCCGTCAATAAAAGTGAAGCACGGATGAAAATGTGAACAAGTACACGGTCGCAGTCAGATGGAACACTATGGGCATTATGAACTGTGTAGATCTTGAGACGTTGTGTTGACTTGGCACAAAATAACTTGACATCGCCGTGGCATGGACTTGAAACTTGAGATAATCTTACAAACGTTGTGATGTAGTTTGGAAACACGAAATAAACTTGGCAACCGTAGGGCTTGAAATTGTAATCTTGGACGTTACGGCGTAGGTTTGTGTAAGAAACTGGAACATTGTACATGCGCAATGGCAGCGTTCGTTATCCAACTGGACCCGCTGGTAATAACTGGGTTCACGAGGTGGTGTGTTTAAAAAAACACGCTGAACAGTGATGACGATCGAATATACCCATTAAATGGCAGCAGTAGATTTGCGAAGTACGAAGGTATAATTGCTGTCGTGAATTTGAAACCCATGTCCTAATGAAAATTTCGATCTAAAGCCATACTGGCCACCATTATAGGGTGTTACGACTGGAATAAATATAGGGGATCATGCAGGATGCGCGAATGATTGCAGGTTTTCATATAGGACATTATGGTCAGAATATACAACAAAAAGCCGGCAGGTGAACAGGTCCACGGGAAGACATGGTTGACATTTATTGTACGCTCATCACAAGGAGACATCCATCAAGATATATACATGGCATAGTATATGGCAGGAAAACATGTAAATGCAATAACCAGTTACGTCAGTCAATAACGAGCCTCAATCATTAAGCCTTCTTCATCTCCACAGTTAATAGTAGAGTAAATATATATATATAAATCTTTCATCAATCCTGGCCGTGTACTGGTAGGTAGGGAAATATTCCCGGTACCCAAGTAATGTGGCCGGAAAAAACTGATGATGGCGACCTAAACTCAGTTACCTCAATATCTTTGAGATACTCCTTACGAAAATATCAAGAGGGGGTTGAGCAAAACTTCTCAACAAGTTTCCTTCCCCTTCTGGAACGTTCTTAACAAGGTGGCGGCCTTCGAAAAATCCATTTAATGCCCCAGTTAGAAAAATACACCTCTCCATAAAAATCCTGGAGCTTAGAAAATCACGTCCACCTTAAACCAGTGAACGAATACGAAAAGCCCAAATAACTAACACTTCGAACCCACGACATGTGAAGAACTACGTCACTAGTGACTGTCGCTCACCACGGGTGAACGCTTCGTGCAAAAAAGTAGTTTGTCTACAGGCGAACACAATTCCTCAAATAAAATAGACATGTGCTATCTATAACGATATATATTTAATTGTGACTTATCTATACTTACTTACTTAGTCGTTCCCCTTCTACCGTGAGGTGTAGAGGTTTGACTTATCTATAACGATATAAATTTCCTTGTGACTTATCTGTAGGGACATATATTTCCTTGTGACTTATCTATAACGATTTATATTTACTTGTTTCGTTGTAAATCTCCAATCATCGGTTTTAATTATTTTTTAAAAGTTTTTATTCGTGTTAACGAGAAGAACCCAGTTGAATTTTGGCACAAGTCGTTGATTATATTAGGGCACATGTTCAAATATAAAAAACCATGTGGACTAGTAATATTTAATATTCTTGATTGTACTGTAAGAATTTAAGTCACAAACATTCATTAATAAAGTAAAAACAAACAATTTATCAAGTATCATAGCAACATGTACATGTATATATTTGTTTAAAATATTATAAACGTAATCAAAACAGCAGCCAAGAGAACTAAGCCATTTTTTTTTTTTTTTTTACCTTTGACTTTGTACAAACAAATCTGAAACATTTAACAAACAAAAAATCCTAGTTGCTGGAAAATTGAATGAAGCCATGTCTATGAATCACTAGGAAAAGACGTTGGAAAGGGAGGTAATTGACTCTATTACATGCACGAGGTTACAGTTTCCTGGACTGTCACTCCTATAAGGAAGTGTGTCGGCTTGTTGATAAGGCAAACAGAAGATGGATTACGCGTGTTAGATAATGACTTGTTCGTAATATAAATACCGCTTGATAAGTGAGAGGACTCAGACATACTTCCGACACATTGATGTATTAAAGTTGTATCCTTCAGCCCTTTACTAACTATTGGAATGATGCGGTCCATGAGGTGATAGGTGATAGGTGTTACGCGTTGATTGGCCATCAAGAATGATGCGATGTCTGAGGTGATGGGTGTTACGCGTTGACTGGCCATCAAGAATGATGCGGTCCCTGAGGTGAAAGGTGTTACGCGTTGACTTGGCCATCAAGAACGACGCGGTCCCTTAGGTGATAGGTGTTACGCGTTGACTGGCCATCAAGAACGATGCGGTCCCTGAGGTGATAGGTGTTACGCGTTGACTGGCCATCAAGAACGATGCGGTCTTTGAGGTGATAGGCCTTAGCTGCTTTATTTTGCTGGTGTTTTTGTCAGCGGGTGTTTGTCTGTTCTGCTTGTTGTAAGAGCTTCATTTCGCCCAATCTGAGTAGTGCCGTAGGGAGAATCCAAATTTGGTGCTATCCGCATCATCATTTTCCCGAGTGACTGGATTTATGACCAGCTTCTTCATGCGTCTCTTCCACACATCTTTGAACATCAGCTGTGGTTCCTCGAGTGTTCTTTTGCCATCTGCCAGCTGTCCGTAGAAAATATCCTTAGGTATGCGACTGTCTTCCGTGCAGCGGACATGGCCATGCCAACGTACTCTGCGCTGTTCAAGTAGTGTATACATACTTTGAAGGCAAGCACGTGACAGTACCTCGACATCTGTTACTTAATCCTTCCCCGGAATACCATGGATGTGGCTTAGATACCTTAGATGAAAGGTATTGCACTTTCTTTCTTGCTTAGCATAAGTTGTCCATGTCTAGCTGCCATATAGAAGCGTGCTGGTGACGCAGGCATTATATACAACAGCTTTGGTCTTCAATGTGAGTTTGGAGTGTACCGAAACATGCGTTGTGAGACGGGCAAAAATGACTGCAGCTTTGCTAATGCGGCTGTCTATTATGTGTCCAGAGAGAGTTTGTCGTTGATAGTAGACCATGTGAAGTGATGTACCATTAAATTTTCAACATCTTGACCCAGCATATTTGTTTTCTTCAGACTTATTGCGAGGCCAGATTATTCGTATGTGAAGTGGCTGGTGTTGGTGTTAGGTGTTGGATGGTGAATAGATGTATGAAATTAAATAAACGTGTTTTTTTTTCAAGCAACTACGTCAAAGAGTCTTTTGTTGTAAATACAGCTGTAGTAAAGTCTAACTTTTTAATAAGCTTGACACTAGATGTTCAACTGATCAGAGTATCTTCTTCTTCTTCCTCGTTCGTCCTGAAAAGGACGTTGGTTGCGTTGTGTCTGTTTCCAGCGAAGCTGCGATATCTGCGCCTTTCGGCCGACACATCCAACTTCAGCACGGCATTTTTTTGGGACCGGGTTTGCCTTCCCTCTTCGATCCTTACTCTCTCAGCCAGACTGCAGTGATGCAGCCTGTTTCCAGGACCACCACTTGGAGGTGGAGTAGGGCCGTGGTCAGCTCTGGTTCGCTGACCCTGACGCAAGCAGTCAAGCTATGGGTCGCTAACTCTGACGCAGGCAGTCAAGCTATGGGTCGCTGACTGCATTCTCAGAGTATGATTTTATTCAAAGAGGAATCAGTTCCTTTGGACACTAATATTGAGTTATGACTTAGAAATACACAACAAATAGGGAACAAAACTAACATCGAGTTATGACTTAGAAGTACACAAAATGTGAGGACAAACTAATATTGAGCTATGACTGAGAAGTACACAACAAGTGAGGACAAACTAATATTGAGTTATGACTGAGAAGTACACAACAAGTGAGGATAAACTAATATTGAGTAATGACACAGAAGTACACAACAAGTGAGGAACAAACTAATGTTGAGTTGTGACTGAGAAGTACACAACAAACGAGGACAAACTAATATTGAGTTATGACTTAGAAGTACACAACATGTGAGGACAAACTAATAATGAGCTATGACTGAGAAGTACACAACAAGTGAGGACAAACTAATATTGAGTTATGACTGAGAAGTACACAAGAAGTGAGGACAAACTAATATTGAGTTATGACTGAGAAGAACACAACAAGGGAGGACAAACTAATATTGAGTTATGACTGAGAAGTACACAACAAGTGAGGATAAACTAATATTGAGTAATGACTCAGAAGTACACAACAAGTGAGGACAAACAAATATTGAGTTATGACTCAGAAGTACACAACAAGTTAGGACAAACTAATATTGAGTTATGACTTAGAAGTACACAACAAGTGAGGACAAACTAATATTGAGTTAGGACTTAGAAGTACACAACATGTGAGGACAAACTAATATTGAGTTATGACCCAGAAGTACACAACACGTGAGGACAAACTAATATTGTGTTATGACTTAGAAGTACACAACACGTGAGGACAAGCTATTATTGAGTTATGGCTCAGAAGTACACAACAAATGAGGACAAACTAATATTGAGTTGTGACTGAGAAGTACACAACAAGTGAGGATAAACTATTATTGAGTTATGACTGAGAGGTACACAACAAGTGAGGACAAACTAATATTGAGTTATAACTCAGAAGTACACAACAAGTGAGGACAAACTAATATTGAGTAATGACTTAGAAGTACACAACAAGTGAGGACAAACAAATACTGAGTTATGACTTAGAAGTACACAACATGTGAGGACAAACTAATATTGAGTTGTGACTCAGAAGTATACAACAAGTGAGGACAAACTAATATTGAGTTAGGACTCAGAAGTACACAACAAGTGAGGACAAACTAATATTGAGTTGTGACTCAGAAGTACACAACAAGTGAGGACAAACTAATACTGAGTAATGACTTAGAAGTACACAACAAGTGAGGACAAACTAATATTGAGTTATGACTTAGAAGTACACAACAAGTGAGGACAAACTAATATTGGAGTTGTGACTGAGAAGTATACAACAAGTGAGGACAAACTAATATTGAGTTAGGACTCAGAAGTACACAACAAGTGAGGACGAACTAATGTTGAGTTGTGACTCAGAAGTATACAACAAGTGAGGACAAACTAATATTGAGTAATGACTTAGAAGTACACAACAAGTGAGGACAAACTAATATTGAGTTATGACTTAGAAGTACACAACAAGTGAGGACAAACTAATATTGAGTTGGGACTCAGAAGTATACAACAAGTGAGGACAAACTAATATTGAGTTAGGACTCAGAAGTACACAACAAGTGAGGACAAACTAATATTGAGTTAGGACTCAGAAGTACACAACAAGTAGGGGAGAAAACTAGTTTTAGGGACTGCTGTTATTGTTGTTACCAAATGCAGTTAAAAAAAAGAATATAAACAGACTATACATTTTATTGCAAAGAATCATTCATTGCTTTTATTGTTCACAAATTTATATTTTTTCGTTAAGGACGTGGTGAATGACTGATTTTTGGGTTTAATAACATTGTCTCGGTGTTACGTACATTTATTACCTACGGGGGTAGTCTTCGGTCCTGCCAAATGTACGCACCAGTTTTATATAGTTATATTATTTGTGCGTTCGATTGATTCACGCACTGACGTGCACAATGCTGTGTGAGTTGCTTTGGACGCACGTGTAACCTAGTTGAGTAGTTTCTGACGTCATGTAAGGGGCAGCTCGGACCATATTTATGTCCGCTGTGTTATCCCTTGATTTTTGGCAAATGTGAAATAGCCATCAGTTGTATTCGTATCTATTGATCTTCATGGCGAAGTCAATAGTGGAAGTATAAAGTAAGTGTCGCCCCATTTCTTATGGCATGTTTATTTATGTACATTAAAGTATCAGGCCGCTCCTATTAATGGTCTAGCGGGAATTCATCGTAGATGACATTCCTAGAATTGGACACACGGAGTCGATAGCCTTTGAATCTTTTCGTAGAGGGAGAATACCTACAAGAAATCAAGTTAATGAATTTATATGCTTCACATGTTTAATATGCTGTTACTACAATGCCAGAAGCGTGGCATAGAATGGGAGAGGTTAGTCAACTGGAATCTCTAACCTGTTCGTATTATCATGTATGACTTTGTTTGAAAACTATATACTATATATAACGGGATGTATGGAGAAAGTCTGGGATTGTGAAGTATGAGATGGAAGAATTTTATCCTGGAGTATGAATACGTTACCATGATGGACGTCCTTGAAGGAAGGTCAATGGACTTGAATGAGCGGAATATTATATGGTAACAGTTCTGTGATCCTCAGTCACTTGAGTCAGAGGACTTTATTAGTAGAGAATCTTCAGGAACTTTAAAAGTAATTATCAACATGTTGACGTATGATTTCTGCGCCTGTGACGATGTTAGTCTTGTCCACTCCGTATGTGCTGTGTTGAATAAAATCTATGTACAGTCACTACCGACTTCTGTACTGCCAGTACTTGCCCAGTTCACCCAGTTCAATACTACTTGTTGAAGTTCGTTTGAAGAATATTGTTGACATTCGTTCATTTTAACCATTCGCGTTTTAAGCTACCTCTTCACCGGTATAAACTGAACTCAACGATAAAACGGAGTCAACAATAATTGGTATGCCAGTGTGGTCTGGAAGTAATTTCAAAGGAACGTACCCATCCAAATTATCGTTTGAAAAGAAGATTTTTAACTTTCAAGTCACCAACATCTCGAACTTGGAACCCAGTGGGATGAGAAATCAGATTCAACTTACGTTTACCAAGGTCAAGGTCTTCAATCAACCTCCACGTCAAGTTTCACAGTGACTGATTACTTGGAGATCATCTCTTCATCATTATTGCGTGCGAGCTGTAATCTAGAGAAGCAGAACGAAGTATTTTATCTGTAGACGTACATCCACGGAGACGAGGCACATTGATTTTTTACCTGCACGCGAGATGAGTATATAACGTGTTTCCGTTGTACACTTTATTACGCTTAGTTGTGCCTTCCGTGATATGTCCACATTCATATTTTTTCGTGTTAAGTGTTATATGTTGTGTATTCTTCGTGGGAGGTAGGGAGGTTGATCTGACGAACGAGATCCATCTCGAAGCCAATTCGGGCTCTTCGTCAGACGTTCTGTAGGACATTATTTTGCAGACTTCCCGCAGTGGAATGTTCCTATGCGTGAGCATAGAAGGATCTTTGGTCCACTGTGTCTGGTAGTCTGTGACACCTGACTGTTTTAGCTGTTTCGTCAAGTTTTAATTGTTGTTTTTGGTAGTTATTTTTACTTGTACCTTATTTTCATGATGTATTTTGTATGTGATTATTGTCCATCTTACCTGACTGTCGTTCAGTTTTTTACAAAGCATATGTTTTTACACTGTGTTGTCAATTGTCTTGTGCATTATTTGATCGTAGATGTCATCGTAATTTTTTACGACATTCTATTTTAGTTCCACATTTTATTTTATTTTATTTCTACGACTGTAGTCATTTGTCTTGATTATCGTGTCGTGTCAGTATTGTGCTATTGTCTGTCACGTTATTGCTTTCACACCATTTCATGTTATAAATTACATTATTAATTATTAATATTATTGCCTATTATATAAATCGATTTTAGCGTTCTAGAACAGGAACGAAAACCACTAGTTGTAGTAACAATTTTAAGTAGTATTATTACATAATAAAATTGAATAATGGCTACCTTAGACTATTTCATTAAGCAAGCAAAAGCTCTTTAGATGGCTCCTGAGGAAGCAAAAGCATTTGCACTTGCAGAATATAAGAAAGCTCAAGAAATAGAAGCTGATCAGAGAAGGTTAGAAACTTTACGTTTGGAAAATTTGAAATTTGAGGCAGATCAAAAAAGGGATTGAGGCTGAGGAGAATGAAAAAGAAGAGGAAATTTATAGCTGAGGAAGGAGGTTGTGAAAAAAATGGAGATTAGCCGCTGAATTAGAAGAAAACGATTTCAGCGTGAGTCCCGAACAGAAAAAAATTCGAGGCTGAATGAGCAATTTAAAAGAGATGCGGCAGAAAAAGAAAGAAATACTTATATTGAAATGGGAAATTAACAAAACATACGAACTAAAAGGGAAATGGAAGAAAAAAGAATTAATAGCTGAAAAAGAAAAGGAAGTTAAACAAAAAGAAATGCAAGAAAGAAGATTTAATAGCTGAACAAAACACAAAACGACTTCAGCTTGAGATGGAAGAGAATGAAAGAAAACGACAGCATGAACTGTAATTAGCAGAGTCAGATTATGAGAGACTTAGGTTAACTCAGGAAGCTAAGTCTCAGAGAAACTTTTTGAAAGCCAAACTTCATCCAGACATGATAATTTTAAGGAAATTCACCTTAAATTACCAAAATTTAATCCCCCGTCTGATGACGTGATATTCTTCCTGGATAGGTTTGAGGCCACTTGTGTGTCTTATAACGTGGATAAAGCTCTATACTGTACATATTTATCCAGATTACTTACAGGGGACGCATTAGCAGTTTATCATACCACCAGCATTGGTGAGAAAAATGACTATAATGCTCTTAGAGCGGCACTTCTGCAAAAATTCCAAATGACAGAAGACCAATATCGATCAAGATTCCATACATTACTACCTCAATCTAGCAAAAATTTTAGTGATTTTCTGTCACAAATAAGACTAACATTAGAAAGATGGATCGAATTATCCAAAATTGAAAAGTCGTATGAAGGTCTCTTCGATTTACTGATGCGCGATAAGGTACTTTCGTCTGTAAATCCTACATTTCTCGCATTTTTACACGAACGGAAACCTTTATCTATGAAAGACTTAGAACAGCATGCAAAAAAATTTTTGCACTGCTCACCCAAACATGGATCTAAAGTAATGCACAGATTAAGAATGATGTGCCTGTTGCTCCTGCAGCACAACAAAACAATATTTTTCACGCAATCGTTCTTTTAGTGCTGACAGATATGTCAATAAGGGAATAATGACAATTTTTAACAATGGTAATTTTTACAAAGGGAAGCAATTTCAACAATCTGCTCCATTTAATGTTTCTTGGAACCAGGCTCACAGATCGCGAGATTTTGGTAACAATAATTTTAAAAATAATCAAGGACATTACAATAAACAAAACTGGAGATCAAGATCTCAGGGTCCGCAAAACAAACAATTTTTTGGAATAAACCATTTTACCAACATCATAACGATAATTATACAAATTATCGGACTAATCCAAATTTTAACTCTAGCAGAAACTACAATTTATGGCAATTTTAATGACAAAAATCAAAATCGATCGCGTCGACGAGATAGATCGTTGAGTAA
>JAMPIV010008385.1:0-51232 GCA_024509875.1 Oreohelix idahoensis
CAGGAATTTCTCCTACAAAAATTACGACAAAAACTACAAATTGCGAACTATTTGGCCACGTATGCTGGCTCCACACACTCCCTTCCTAAATTATCATGGTCGTACCCGGAATCACCCGTCAGAGTCTATCCCTTATACGTGTTTACACATCCAAGTTCTTATCTATTATATCATGACCCAGGCAGGGAAAGTCGTCTCTGCGTATTCTGGGGTATATATTATCTGAATACTGTTACTCGTCGATTAGTAGGCATGTTATTCCTTCCAAGGGAACCGACCCCTCCCCATGGCGCGTGGCTGGGGGAATCCCCAACAAAGCGACGGTGAACAATGGGTGGAGCATCACATTGAAACATGAGGTCTAAAACGAAGATGGTATTATACAATTTAGCTTCACTTCCAGGCCGTACCAAGTCTGCCAAGGATTTGCACCCCAGCTAGGAGTTTTACCTTCGGTCTTGCACCTTTTTGTACATTCTGGTGGGGAGGAAATACAATGGATTTTGTAGCTAATACAGGAGGAGATAACTTTAAGTGGACATTGGCAGAAATTGTTCGCTCAGCTGTCCGGTAGGCGAAAATGTGTTGGTCTTCCCGGTCGATCTATATTAGGGGGGTGGGCCGATGGTCACTTATCTTCAGTCATCTGCGGTGATATACATCGTTTCCTATCTTCGTTAGCAGAATACGTGTTTTGATGAATAAATTGTTTTAATGGGTAAGTTCAAAATATAAGGGCACAAGGGAAACTAGATGGTCCGAGAGGCGTAAGCGGACGGTACGTGTTGGTTTAAAATGAGGAGGACCAGACGGATCGTTTAGTAGTCCTACTGTGCCGGGACGTCAGGGGAGTAGGTGGGATGCCAGGAAGTCGGATTGGGGGAGCCGTATTATGGGAGTATTGAGTGTAAGTAATTTTCATATGAAGAGGATCACGGAAACCGCACTCTGCCAGCCTGCCCTGGACTAACACGCCAAAAAGGTGATGGGTGTTGGCACGGCATACGCGGAGGAAGAAAGCGGCGGAGGTGTCATCGGGTCCCTGTACTAGTCAGCCAACCCCCCCCCACTGGGCAACTCGGTATATAGGGTTTCACCAAGCCGCGAACGTACCAGCTACCATTAACCGATTAGTGAAGCAGCGCCCGCATCCGCCTTTGGTGGGGAATGGCATAGGTGAAATCGATGAGTCCGGCTTCGGATCATAATCCCATACGAGAGTTATTCAAACGGCATCCCGTCTACTTGAAGCATTGGTAAGCTGTATTGCAAGTCGCGGCTTTGTAACCTGTGGCGGCACCAGTAGATGGGATGGAGCATATCGGGGATAGATAGGGGGTACGTTGTGTTGGTAAAATATGGATTGGTATATATATTCACAATGTTGTGTTGAATTTAAGGGTTAATGGTTTAAAGGCACGCGCGGCGTGTAAAAAAGGGCTAATCTTGTTACCACTACCTAACAAAAACTGCGGGAGCACAGTGTCTAAACCCGGTTACTGACTGTAAACCGATCTCTAATCAAGAGACCAAATTTACACCACAGTTTTGAGTAGGTGGAAGTAAAAGTCGGATGTGTCATCTCTTGATATGGGGTGCTGGTGAAGGGGGAATTAGAATTTTTTGAGTCGTCGTGTGTGGGTGATTTGCCGGGAGACGAGTACTGGTAGATTAAATTAGAGAGTAGGAAGGCCGTAGGGTCGGTTTAGCGGGTGGACGATCGATCTGGGTGGGGGACGACCCCGTATTTGGTTTATAAACCGTAAGAATCGGGGAGACGGAGAGTTGTCGGATGTGACTGATTCGGCACACTACCTCAGGAGTCACTATGTGTGTACGGACAGTGGAGGTAAATGCGGGAGTCAGTGGAGGATTTTGGGTTGCTTATTATAGGGTAGGGTGATAGTGAGTGGAGATAATAAGTTTCGAGGAGTGATTATGTGGTTGTGAATAGTATAAATACTGCAGGGGAAATCGAATATACGTTTAAAAATCAAGACCCTGAGTAATGGGTGCCTGGTTTCCTTAAGAAAACCTATAGGATCTAAACCCCACCCCACGGAACCTTGCTTAACATTGTGTAATTTTTTATCTTAGGGCCCACGGGTGCCTGGAGTAAGAGACGCCCATTTGTGCGCATTTTTTGCCATCTTCGTTATTAGATCTTCGGCGCCGTTTCAAAAAAATGACTGATGGTCCTTATTGTTCTACAAACTTGGTTCTCCCCCCCCCTGCCACGTATGGCACCCGTGTTTTCGGGGAGTATTGGCTTCTTCAACACAAGGAAATTCCAAGGTGAACCCTGTTGATGGCAAAACACTCATTTGAAAGAGTTTGCTTCACAAGCGTAAGTCTGTGACTTTATGATAATGCGGGAGCGCGGGGGCAAGTACACAGATCTAGTTATTAATTAGAAGCCACCAGAGAGGGATGCCCTGCTGGAAGTTGGGCGCAGGCACCCCGGGGTCAAGTCGCAGCGCGTGATTTTGGGACAGATAAACATAAATATGACACTTGGCTAATGCGAGGACGATCAGGGTATGTTACTGGTTAACATAAATCAATATATCGATCTTATACAATCGCTGGGAAATAGTAGACAACTATCGTTTGCTTTTTCTTAGTAATAACTGTAGGGGTCCAAAAGACTGTGGGCATTAGGAAGTGGGATTATAATTAGGGGCTTCTAAATCGAAAACCATTGCATCCGTGGGGGCAGGCTCAATCAAAAATAGGATTCCGGCCACGGAGACTTTCGTGGCTATTTAGAGAAGCCTAAAGGATACTAATTGATAGGATGAAAGCAAAGGCCAGGGTTTGCTAATGAGCACATTACGGCCACAAGTTGGGACAGGAGACGAAGGAAGGATTACTTAAGCTGAGTACCGGAAGAAAAGGGAGGTCTCTGGTATCACTTGCACGGGGTGAGGAGTGACAGCGCAACAGCAGGGAGGGAAAAAGGACCGAGCGGGAGCCGCTAACGGAAGCAAGGTGAGTCGATGTGGATGTGAGGTGAGCGGAAGTGAGGCATAAACAAGTCGAGAGGTCATTGAGGCCCGAAGACTTTCGAGCGATGAAGAATCCGTTATGGAGAGAGCTTGTGACATATTTGTGGATAAGCCGGATATTATGCAAAAATCCACTATCTGCCAGCTTCAATTTACTATGTCACTTTCAGCCAGGTACAATTATGTATTTAAATCAAAAGTATTCCAGTTCACATTTACCTTACGCCTGTTCAGAATCCCAGCGATCTTTTCAATGGATATTAGGACATGCTATTGTATTATGAAATCATTTTGTATTGGTAACATAATGGAATTGGGGTTTGTAGGGTCTTTCGTAATGCGGGTTGCGATTTGGATTATTTCTGTTAACTTGGTAATTAGAGGTAGGAAGTTTGGTATGATTAGGTAGTGGGTTGACGCGTTTCTGTATGCGTTACTTGGCCTTATGAGGGTTCTGTTGTTTGTTCTGGCTTTGGATGGTTCTATAGGGCCCGAAACCAATCACAGTTGTGGTTTTGTCCAGGATAAATTAGGGGTGGGGACATGAGGGACTTCTGGGCTCTGCGGCATAACACGGAGTGGGGGTTATGTTGTGACAATTTGTCACCAAATCAGTGGAACTAGTCCTATACCCACAACGAGTTCTTTTTGTAACCCCCACTGAATACATAGATCTTATCCACCGGACGACGACCCCAATATCCTTGTACGCTGGATTTGTCGATGGTTATTAGTCCTGGGTGGTTGTACGACTTGTGTGTTACGTATGAGCGTACCTGCATCCCCTCCACGCAGTGAACGAACCGAAGGAGTTTGTTATGGGTGAGCAGGCCGGCGTAGGTATTGTTGGACTAAAAAGCGCAGGCCCTGTCAATAGGCCTAGAAAGATATATGTGCAAGCGAGGGGAATTTTGTTGGGAATGATTCGAGTTAATAAATGTCTAGGTGGACGGTCTTTTTGGTAATGGTGTCCCGTGGTATTGTTTTATGTATATACTCATGCTATATGTAGTTGATTTTTATCGGCAAAGAACTTGTCTAGTTGGTTGTAAAATGGGTTTTAAATCGGTAACGTTTCATGAGCAGGGGCGAGGGGGTTCTTTGAGGTCTTGAGGGGCGGTTTCCTTATTGCGTGGGAGGGCGGTTAACATTGGTCTTGTTGGGCTAGATCTTCTTCAAGAAAGATTTTGCGGTTTTACAATGGTCACACAACATCGACATTAAGAATTGTTTGTAATAATTATTCATACCATTCATCGGGCCGGTATAGAGGCGGTAGTCTGGTTGGGGTATAAAATGATCTAAGGGGGCCTATCTGTGGACCGTACTGCCTCCGGGTGCAGTTCAGTTTGTAAAGACCGTGAAAACTGCAATGGTCGTGATTGTCGCTCGGTCGGGCGGTACGGTCGAGGGGTCATCACTCCACAAGTCTCATGAACTATAATAAACTATTGTCCTTTGGGTAGATATAGCGGCAATTGATTTCAATCTAGGGGACAGTGCTTTCCACAACCATATCTTGGAAAATGGTGGGTGTGCGTGTTCTAGCCACCCGTGAAATTTATTAGCTATTTATGGTGGTAGAGGGGTGGTAAATAAAGTTGCACTCTCCCGTGTGCCCCACCCCAACCAGTGTCATTAGCGTAAAACATGATGGTAATCGTGAGCTGGAGTTCCTCGCCAACCATCGCCAGCGCGCAGATTCTGTGGTACAGGAGTCCTCGGTGGCCCCCACTCTCTGTGATCCAGGGCCCCCCGGCAAATATACGGCTTGCCCTCTGACACAATGTTAGAAATGCAACTTCGGCTCCACCACTAGTGACTATATCACATACGCATCTTGACAGCCGCTTTGCGTTGCCAAACTCCAGAAAATCAACCACCCACGTCTCCTGCAAAAAAAAATTTCTGGAAAGTACCTGTAGGCCTGTTCCACAGTAAGCAGACGAAGCACTCATGAGGATAATACTTACATACTTCTAATACCAATACTAAAACAAAGGACCACGGGGGGATGTCTTAGCGATTGATAAAACAATGATATGCAGGTCAATGCTGAAGGTTTGTGATAATCGCCCACCTGGTAGTTGGACATCCATAAGAAGTAAATTTGATTAGCTAGTCGGTAGTGGGATTAGATCGAGGACGGAAAGATTTGCTTTTGTAGTTTGTGACGCCGTGTGCTGGGGCCTCACTCAGTTTCGCCAATAAAATTGTGGTGAAGGCAGGGGTCATGTGGTGGTTGTTGGTTAAAAAGGATGACGGAAGTCTTGATCGGTGCCAGTCAATGGTTGTTGGTATCGAGTCAATGATTAAGCTGGGTCTCACGGGGTCCCGGCTAACAAACGTGTCTGACACCCGTTTAGAGTAGGGGAGGTTAGATGCAGGGGTTGTGTGAGGATCGGACTGATTGTAGCACATTTACTTCAGTGGAGTATTAGTGTATTTAGGTATTGTGGTGATGGCGGTAAAGCAAAGAATTCAGCAATTCCGTGAAATAAGTTTGTTTAATGTTACCAGAATCAGCACCCACAAATACTCTTGCGGCAGCCTGCGGATGAGCCTGTTTTAGAGGGAAACACAAACCCAAAAGAAGGAAAACTCAGTTTGTAAGGGGCTGTGGCGAGAGCCGGTTGATTATATTAAAATAGAGTTTTGGGTACATTCTCGAAAGACCGAAACTGTATTCCCATGAAGGTTGGATTTGGGATATTTTCGCTGATATGCAGCCTTGTCACGTATAATTTAAAAAGCTCCGTTTCTGTTGTAAATATCGCAAGCTTCAAAAGAATATGGGATTACGCTTAAATCCAAATTAGTATCTTACAGGTTAAGGTATAAGTCATTAGGGGGATCCAACCTGAACTGGTAGGGAGAAGGTTAGGAAAGGAGAGGAAGAGTAAAGAGGGGTGGGGGATGTTAAGTTAATAAACTGGGGGATTGACTTACCTTTTTATAACAAGATATATGAATAAATAAGGCGTGGGTGACTGATAACTCTTGAGAATAAAGTGAACAAGAGAATTGTTGAGACAGGATAGGATTTGGAAAAGTTTGACACCACTACTTGCGAATTCGGAAAAATAATATTTAGCGGGGGTTGATTTGAAAAACTTTAGGGACCATTTGATTTTAGTAACTGTGCCTTGCAAGTTACGCCTCGTATGATACGGATCAATACAGTCATCTGTGTAATTTTACTTCACTTTGGGGGTGCTCTATCCGTCTGTATAAATGATTGAATATTATTTCTAGTGCTCAAGATGGAAGCTCACTTAAAACATAGCTAGAGTTTTATTTCATAACATATATTATAAAAGCGAAAAAAACTTCATTTTTTTATAAAGTTTAGTCTTTTGTTGAAAATTTGTTCGCGAGAAGAGTAACCTTCTCTACTCATCGTGTTTTGAACGAGGAATGACTAATTCAAGTCAAGTATCGCAAATTTAGGTAATAATGTTTTGTTGGACGAGTAACTATAGTAAGAGGTTACGGTGCTTTGAGGAGGAATGTTAAGAGAATTGGAGACAGGTATTCGAAGGGAACCGGCGATATTCGGTGTCGCCTTAAAAACACATTAAGTATGAGTCGTTGTGCCTGTTAGATCTACTGTATGTTTTTACGGGGGAAGGATGTTATACCCTTTTTTGAAAATATCAGTTTCATTACCCACCAGGTCTACAAGGGTACAACGTTCCGTCCCAATGAAAGTATCCAATATAATAGTTTATTTTGCGATCAGTTGGAAGGATGGAATTGGAGGGACCAAGGGGCGATGAAGTGGTTATTAAGCCATTTATGTTTATACACTACATTTTTTCGTTTAGTTTTGGAGTGGGGGGGGGGAACGCTGGAGTTTCATGGGGGGGGGGGGGGGGGGGGGGGGGGGGGGGGGGGGGGGGGGGGGGGGGGAGAATATAAGTAAAAAAACGGGGAGGTATTTTTCATGAGGCACTTGTGGAAATTAACATTGTTTCAAGTACAGGCTAAATAGAGCATTCTGGGAGTGTAGATTTTACTGTGATTTGGTGGCTGATTGTTATTCTTCGACTACAAATTCTCCGCGGCACGATTTTCTCAGGCACATGGGGTGAGATGGTTAGGTTGTTTGGAAAAATACTGATGTGGGGCGGCGGGAGTCTGTGATTTTCACTTGACAGGAAACAAACACAAGTGCATCTGAAGGGCTGTGTTTCTTTGTGGGAAAGTTTGGTTTCACTTTTTCTTCATCGCATCATTGTAACACGTGTACCTTGTGTAATAATTTTTTTGTTTTTGGGAGTTTCTAGGTCGCAAAATTGTGGTCGACCGGATTCAATGTGTGCCACTTTGTTGTTCGATGCATAATTAGCTAACTTCTAAAATTGAAGCAGACAGAGTTGTAAAAGAATACGAAATCAAGTAAATTAGGCTTCTGAAAGCAAGGCATGTTTGTGTTCTTGTTAAATATCGACTTACCGTAATGGTTTTTTTATAGAATAAAGTCCGATTGGTGGTGAACGTGGATGATGTGTGTTATGGGGATGAATACATCGCTACTTGATCTATGATAATAGGATGAGTTGGTTTGGTTTTGGGTCTTGATAGAAGAGGAAATTTATTTGCAATAGTGTGTTAAGCATGCGTATGTCTAATCGCTTTTATTTCACGCCTCACCATATTCATGCAACTAAAATATACAAGATGAGGTGTTGGGCGATAGCTTTACCGATAGAAATTGATTACCTTTGTGTATCTATTAATAAAAGTCCTTCGCTCCCGAGCCGAAGCAAAATACTCACAAGGTATCTTATATCAGCGTAGAAAAATGCTCTATGTATTCAAACATTAAAAGATGTTGGAACAGAAACCCACTGTGCAAATAATCAATATACGAAAAAAATCTTTATTACTTCATCGATATCTAACGATCTATGGAAAACTAATGTCACGAACATATTAGGGACCAGGAACCGGACAACAGACCGACCTTTGAAGAGAAAAAAAGTTACGTTTCTTGATATATAGAATGTAATTGAGATCTCCTTTATCCGTGGTATTACTTCATACCACGGTAGGTGAGCTACTGTAATTTAAAATTGAGATTTTTTATTGAAGTGTTCAATGGGACCAAGGGGGGGGGGGGGGGGGGAGGAGCACGGTTTTAATAACTTGTAAGCATTCGCTGGGTGTTGTGTGCCATATATCGTGAAGCGTATCTAATAAAAAAATAAAAAAAAAAATAATCACTAAAAAAATTAAATATAATAATATAAAAAAATAAGGCACTAAACCATAAAATACTATAAATAAAATAAAAAAAACCACATGAACTGGCTTTCTCCTCAACAATATCAGGCGATTGTCTTGGGGATTCTCTAATCTAACTTGATTGGGTGTCTCGGAAAATTGCATTGTCTCGCCCTACTCAGTTGGTGTCCGGCCCACTTAAGTTTGACGGCTTGCAATTTAATCAGCTCCTTGTGCTTGATTCTTCAACCCGGCAGACCGTTCGCTTATATTTGCCTACTGCAAGTAGTCGATGGTCCAGCAACCCATGGACAAAAAACCTACGAGTTATCAATGGTCGGAATTTCTTAACAGATTATTCTACCTTAACACAAAGATTACTCTTGGCCAGAGATGACAATAGCTACAGGATGATGGTTCTTCTAGCGTTCGGGACACCTCTTTATAAGATTTTCAGAATTAACAGTAACCAATTGCTGTATGTTTTGTCAGCCTGTTATACTTTTTTTATAGGACACATTTTATTTGGTTGGCTTTGTAGTTTGCTGGGTTCGGCTGTCTTTTTGTCTGTTTTTAATCGTTAGTTAATCTAGGTTGTTTTTAAGTTGTATTTAAGGTTTCAGTGGTGACTGAAGACATACCGGGAACATCTAAGTACACTCAAAAAAAAAAGGTGGACCTAAAATGAATTTTATTCAGTTTAATCTTATTAATAATAGGTCTGTTTTAAGTGTATTTAAGGTGACTGGAGACATACGGGAACTCAAAAAAAGACAAATTAAACCATAATTTATATATTATATATATTATACTTATATAAATATTATAATCATATATATATACTTATATATATATAAGATATATAGGTGACGTCTCGATAGAAGCGAGGGTGGACGATGTGTGAACAAGAATAAGAATTCGTGTGTAATGTTGTCGTCACTCTCTCTGGCCTACTTTCACACACGTTCCGCAGTCACAGAAAAACTCTTGATGACAGGGGTCCCACTTTTATTAATGAAACCCCATCAGGTAGCATATGAATCATACAGAAAACAATGTTGTCCACAAGTTTATTTTGAAAGCATTTCTTAAGCAACACCGTATAACCAAGCTATTTAGGTATTCTCTACGTAACACCATATAACTCAGCACAGACTGCTGGACTCTCTGAAATAAAATGAAACAAAATAAACTAGAATCGTACTAATGGACAAACATCATCTATGTAATAATACATACATATGTGTGAAAATATGCAAGTACATGCACTTATATGTCTTTGTGTGTGTGTGTGTGTGTGTGTGTGTGTGTTGTGTGTGGTGTTACATATGTGTTAAAATATGCTAGTAAATGACCATGTGTGTGTTCATGCAGGTCTGTGTATATGTGTAATCATCCAATAAACATATCTCAGTCAACAATAATGCCTTCATACTCATACTACATACTAACTTTATCATCACGCGAGAGAAAACTTAAATGAAGCACTTCTATCTATGATGACATATTCCACACAACTCACTGGTCTAAATGACCACATTTGATCAGTATCTTAGAGGCCTAGCTGCTCTAAAGAACAAGCAGATATAAATATATATATATACTCTATTCTTCCAGCTCTATATTAAACGCAATAGACATAGGATGCTCACGGAGCTAGAGGGTACGCACATTTTTCTCTCACAATAATCACTGATGTAAGATTAACCAAACTTACGGCTCACAAGAATTCAATATAGCTATTACTTAACACTTCTTCTTCTTCTTCCGTCCTTAGCCAACGACCGACCAAGCAGTCTGTGGCCATTACGCCCAGCTGGCGTCTTAGGGCAACAATAAATTATCCGTTGTTCCGTTACGCCTAAAAGCGTTTATTGGTACAACAGAATATTAATTGTTGTTTCCGTAATCAATGTGACTAGCAAGCGGGTGATAAGCCCGCTGTGCCCGAACTTGCCCTCGTGTGTACTCTCCCTCTGCCGCTATAAAACCGTCACTCACCCGAGACGTCACTCCAGCCAAAATTCATTCGGGACCGAAGGTCCGCGAAAAAGAGCAATCTGGTACAGGCACAGCACCCTTCGCTGCCTCCACTGTGCTGGGAGGACCCGGCAACCGGGACCACACACAGCATTGGGAGGACAAAGATCGCCTGCGGCGGTACTTAACACTACACAAATAATAATAATAATGGTAATAAGTACACACTGGTATACAGCGCAACGCGACATTAGAATTCCTCTTATAAATTCACTTAGTACTTTACACATTTAACACAGTCTCACAATTGAAAATAGCGATGAGATAAAAGTGAAATTACACTAGAAAACACATACGTCGCAAATCATCTTCTATCAAACTGTAATAGATAGACAAACGCTAAAAAAAAAAGCATTAACTTGTAAACCTGAAAAGTCTAACATTATTTTATATTAAGTATTATATAATGTTCTCATACCTCAATGTCGTTAGCTCTCTTAGCACAGACGCAACTATGCAACTGCCCAAAACCACACTAGGTTATCGTACGATGGCGCGTTTTGCACATGAAGACGATCTGGCTACTTCTTAGCTCTGACTGAAGCCTTCAACTCTTTTAGTTTAAATCTACATCTCACCCCTGTACCACATGATAGCGACGTCAAAATGTCAGAGAAAGCTCCACCTATCCCTCTAGGGAGCAAATCAAGAGTCCTATGCTCAATTTGGATGACACCAGATCACATCTTAATAAAGATGTCCACATTTCAAGTTCCGCCCACTGGTGGTTACATTCTCACGATATCACTTGCCTGGAGTCACACCTCACGGTTTTAGTGCTCAACAAGATGTGTTATCAGACAGCGCCAGGAATGTCTAACAACTGAGGGCTGTCTCCCATTACATATTCTGCGTCTCCCCCGTTTGTCCTCTTCACGGATGGCAAAGGTGTGTTTCGTTTAAATAGCCCCTTTCCGTGTGAGAATGCCAGCATGAGCACAAATATACACCGTAGACTAGATCATAAATTAATTACCCAGTCTAAAATTACATCTTTCCGGCCACACGGTCACACACACACACACACACACACACACACACACATATATATATATATATATATATATATATATATATATATATATATGAATGATAGGAAACTCTTTACAGAGCGATACAACAGGAAGCAATCTGATCATCAGAAGAAGTCCCCCATCCGACAAGTGTTTTGGCCCAATTACTCCTTTACACTCTAAGGGGGGCAGGCCCACTTGGGTCATGACTCCCAAGCGTCTCAGCTTCCTGTTGTCTTGTATCGAAAATGAACCCATTTCACTTATGGTAGCAACTTTTAAATCCACAACGCCAGCCGCGGAGGCAATTGTGAAAGTAACAAAGAGAAGACAAATTATTCCGTTCGTTCCGTCGCCCTTCTCAACTAAGGACACACACACTGAGACATAAGCGCGCAGCCGACGAGCTGCGCGCCGCAAGCCACTGAAATTTACCTGACACTCTCCCTATAGTATACATCGCCTGTTGCCCCAGAGTCGCATCTCTTTCACTCGTACACGTAAAAAACTCAGCGTTAAGAAAAATTTTGGTGTTTTCTGTACCGCAACGTTTATTGTTACGATGTCCATCGTTAATTGCGGTTGTTCCACAGCCAGCCTGATGCATTTTCGGCAGTTTCACTAAGCCTCTTCAGTGCCCTTGTTCTAGACTGTCCCTTCAGCCCCAACAGTTTCAATAAATCATACACTGATGCAGCCACAAGCCCTCTTGCGCCCACTTCAACCGCCATGACCCTTGCACTGAATCCATCGTGTCTCAGATCCGCGGCCAGATCGCTATACTTGGCCGCTTTGAATGAATGTTGCTCGTCTAATCTGGATTCAAATGGCACGGTCAGTTCAATCAGTATGACCTGAAGCGTTGCTGCAGAATGAAGCACTATATCCGGCCGTCTCCGCGATTTTCTGATACACTCTGGATATGCCCCCCCGTCCAGGTAGGTCTACCGCCATCTCCCAGTCGTTTGCACAGTCAAGAAGAGATGGTAAACTGCTACCAGGTTTACTCGGTTTGAGGTGTGCTGACTTTCCTGCCCTCAGAAAGTATGTGTTTGCGGTGTCTGGCAGGACTTTGCTATTCGCTTTCATTCTTGCCTGATCTATTGTCGCAGCAAGCTCATTTAGCACTTTGTTATGGCGCCAAGTGTATCGCCCTTGCCCTAATGCCACCTTACACGCTGAGAGCACGTGTTCAAGTGTCTGCCTCCCCTGGCACAGGGGGCACTGCTCATCATCCGACTTTCCCCATTTCACAAGGTTGGTGGCCGACAGCAGCAGGTCATACATTGACCTAACAACGAAGCTGAGCCTAAGAGGTGCCATATGCCATATATCATTCCATGTCAAGGACCTCTGCAGAGCTCCTTCCCATGTGGTCCATTGGCCTTGTTGGACCTGCTGCACGGCTTTTGCAACCTCTTATCATCCTCAGCTCCTCGTATCTCCTGAACTACCATGTCTCTGCGCTCCCTGCTTGATGCCTTGGACCACCAGCGGATGTCACCATGCCCAAATCCCCGTCTATTCGTTTGTGTGTATCCGATTACCTATCTCAGTTTGAGTGACTCTTCAGCTGCATCAACAGCTTCTTCCACTCTCCACTTCCTTCCCGTTTTCGGTGTGGGCTGAATGGACTTAACCACGTCATCAGCTGACTCGCGTAGCATCATTGCAAGCCTTGCTTTTCCAACTTTGTATTCTTCAACAACTGACTTGAAGGGAAGCAGAAGTTTTGACTTTTTGCAGTACAGTGCTACATCTGACCGACCTGGTGGTACCCCTAGCCATTTTCTCATGAACTTGTTGACCTTCTGCTCTATAGCTTCCACTGTACTTGTGCTTATTTCATATATAAGCAGTGGCCACAGCAACTTCGGTATCAACATGAACTGGAGGCACCACAGTTTGAACTTTCCCAGGAGTCTTCTTTGGTCTATGATCTGTAGTCCTCTGTCTGCCATTTCTATTGTCTGTTGCACTGCCTTCGAGTCTTTTAAAGAGGCATCGTACACCCTGCCAAGACTTTTAACAGGTTCCTCAATGACAGTACGGATTCTTTGGCTAGAAACCGTGAATATGACCTCTGCTATCTTCCCTTTCCTGACTGATAGGCTTCTCGACTTCTTGGGTTTGAAGCTCATTCTGCACCAGCTGACTAGTTCATCCAGGCGTGCTAACATCCTCCGGGCCTGATGTTCATCTGATGTCAGAATTGTTGTGTCATCCATGAATGCTTTGAGCGGTGGCATGTGACACATTCCACCGAGCTTTGGGCCTATAGCCATTCCTTCAGCCGCATTGAGGATTACCTGCATAGCCATGACGAATAGTATCGGAGAGATGGTACATCCCATCGCAATTCCAACTTCAAGGCCAATCCACTTCGTTGTGTACTCTCTGGTTGAAAATCTGACAGAAAACCCTGCGAAATACAGCTTCAGCATTGCTGCAATCTCTTGTGGATTATGATACATTTCTAGGGCATGCCACAACATCTGGTGTGGAACGGATCCATAAGCATTCGCTAGATCCAACCAGATTACATGGAGGTTTGTTCTGTCAGACTTTGCCTTTTGGATTGCTTCCCAGATCATTGCGGCATGCTCTAGACATCCTGGTATACCTTGGATACCTCCTTTCTGAATGGTAGTGTCAATGAACCCATTTGCCAGGAGGTATGTAGTGAGTCTTTTCGCCATTACTGAGAAGAATATCTTCCCTTCCACATTGAGTAGTGAGATTGGCATGAACTCACTGATGTCTGTGGAATTTTGTTCCTTCGGGATGTAGACTCCGTTTGCCTTTCTCCATTCCTTGCTTACGAGTTGGGTTTTCCACGCATTCTTCAGTAAACGGAGCAGTCGTTTGAGAACATCAGGGCATCTTTTATACACCACATATGGAACACCATTAGGACCTGGAGCTGACTTGCACCGAGCTTTCCGGACAATGCTCTCTACCTCTTGCACTGTTGGGGGCTTAGTGTTAAATTCAGCTCCTGGCTTCCCCGGCCATTTAAGGCCTACCATGCTGCTGAGCGGCTCATCATTGCGACCATCTGAATATGTCCTTCTAAGGTGTTCTTCCAGGTCTTCTTTCCTGATGTTTAGCGTACCCGACCGTGGCTGCTCAAACAGTTCTTTGGCAAACTTGAAGGGCTCCCTAAAGAATCTTTCCCTATCCCTTCGAGTCTTCCTTCTCTTCCTGCACAACCTTTCTGCTCTACAAAGGTCATTATGTTGGCCTTTCAAGTGCTCCCAAACTTGCCGTAACCCTTCTTTCTCTGTGGCAACTGCGTTCTTGAACAGTTTTCGGGCATGTTTCTTCTGTTTCCTGATTTCATCTATTTTAATTTGTCTTCTACTTTTCCGTGGTGGTGTCGTGAAACATTCTAAATCCACATATATAAATTAAAAGGTAAACGTAAAGCCTAACAAATAAATTCAATAAAAGGAAAGAAGAATGGTAAAATTACAGTGCTGTCACAATGGCGTACAAAAATCCCCTTGTTTTCTACTTCGTCTGCAAATTGTAACGTTTCCACGATGATAGTAAAGCCTATAGCAGCATACACGCGTTTCCACAACACAATAAAACGTGTACTGCATTTCTAAGAAAACCTTGAGATACGCAAGCTGATTAATGACCTAAATTAATACTAACATTAATTACACTACGTTAACATAAACGAAAGGACAGATGGACTTAGGATAGAAAGAGAGGGAGGGCTGAAAGCAGGAACGCATGCAACACTAACACGCGTCTCGCGATACAAAATTAATACCCTCCCCGCGCGAAAGGCCAGAAGCACTAACTTTTTTTCAAATAGACCGTGATAATAAACACTACCCATACGAGAGTTAGGTTTAAAAACCTGTAAAATGCTTATAAGGAAACATGACATTATACTGGTTTACGTTTGAAAGCCTGACAGAACAGTCGAAAAGGCAGGACAGGTGGCGGTTCTAAATCGATAAAATAAAAAATACACGACTATCCTAGGAAATGCATATTTTGAACGCAGCCCCTTAGCCCCATAAAAACTTATATATTTGGGTTCCTTAGGACTTGCTGACAAAGAATATGTTAAGTGTTACGCAAATAGTCTAGGAATTAACAAATTATAGCCAAAAGAAAATAGTGAGGGTGTCGGACAACACCCACAAAAAAATAATCGCACAGTGGCATGTTTTGAAACCACTATTTTACGGGAAATGGGCCACCATGTAAAATCCTATTTGATTGGATAGAAGTAAATGCAAGGCTAAACACGATTAGTCGGGCTACTGTCGTGAAATATTCTAATCCACATATATAAATTATCAGGTAAATATAAAGCCTAACAAATAAATTCTAATAAAGAAAAGAGCAATGGTAAAATAACAGTGCTGTCACAAAGAATGTACTCGACATCCCCTTTATTTTATGTTTCGTCTGCAAAATGGTAGCGTTTCCACAACACATTAAAACGGGTATTGCATTTCTAAGAAAAACATTGAGAGGCACACTGCGTAATGACCTAAATTAATCCTAACATTAATTATACTACGTTACCAAAACGAACGAACAGATGGACTCAAATAGAAAGAGAGAAGGGAGGGCTGAAAATCAGGAACGCATGCAAAATTAAACACGCGTCTCGCTATTAATGCCACCCCCAACAAGCGTGACGCGATATACAATTACTACTATCACGCGTGTAAGGCCACATGCACTAACTTTTTCGGACGGACAGTGATAAAAACACTAACCTTCCCAGAGTTAGGTTTTAAAATCCTGAAAAACGCTTATTAGAAAAGATAACATTAGATGGGTTTACGTATGAAAACATTACAGTACCCAGACAGCACATCTTCGAAACAGGAGGTAGAAGAAATTGCATATTTTGAACGCAGCCACGTAGCTCTTTTAAATTTGTATATTTGGGTTCCTTAGGGCTTGCTGACAAAGAATATGTAAAACGTTACGCAAATAGTCTAGGAATTACCAAATTATAACCAAAATAAAATAGTGGGGATGCCTGACAGCATGAAATCATTTCTGCTCATAAAATTTTTTTATAACGTGTTTGAAAAAACCTTACGTACGGAAATAGCCTACCATGTTAACTCCAAATTGATTGGAGCGCAACAAATATAAGACTAAACACGATTGGTCGGACTATAAATACTATCTTTCGTTGTCAGGGGAAACGGGAGTAGGAGTATTTTTTGAAAAGATGTGTGGACAGGGTTTCATTGGTTAGAGCTGCGAATATACACAATTCAGAGCGTTAGTTCGAGACCACTAGTTCAAATAAGCTTGATGAAGCAACAGTGCGTTGAAGCCAGCTCATATTTTTGCTAAATAAAAGCCTGGAACATAAGCAGATGGGAATTTGTGCCAGTATTTGTGCCAGAATTCATTGCTAGTCAACGTATCTGTGTTTATTCTATGAATTGTGGTAAGCTTGAAACATTCAGTATCTTTTAATGAAAATTGAATGTGAATTGTTAATTTATGCCTGTATATATGTGTAGTTCAGTAGCAAACATGATGTAAAGCCTATAATGCTCCACCCTGAACAGAAGGTGTCGGAGGAAAGTAAAACGGCATGGAATGGCCAAACAGTACACTGACACCTAGATTATTGATTAGACAGAAATAATGCTGGAATTGCAGAGGCGTAGTAACCATTAGGGAGGGAAATACTGGTATAAAGTATTTCAGATGAAGCTGACAGTTGGCCTAACGCTCTGAACTCAATGTTTGTGATGTATTGTGCTCAGTGTAAAAAGAGAGTATAAATTAGTTATGACGTAGAAGGTACATCCTTCTTGTTTTCAGGGACCGTGGTCTTGATGGTATTGAGCAGCACCTGGTCAGAGCTTTGCTGAATCCAGAGTCGGACAGCATACTCCTTGGTCCATTTAGCTATCAGTGAGGTGTCTCCAGAGCCCAGGGGAGAAATCGAGCAGAGGAGTCTTTTCCTGCCGCCATCACGCAAGATAAGCTGATGTGGCCAGCTGAGCTCAACATTATTTTCCCCCATCTTAAAATGACATTGTAAAAATAACATTAAGAGGGGAATTAAATTGTTTTAATATCAGGAACTGAGAACATCTCCAATACTAGTTCCAATAAAGACAAACTATTGAAGTCATGATGACAAATACCAACAGAGCTTGAACAAAACAAAACCAGTATTACCTCATATTACTACTACACAACTGACACACATAGGATACTTTTAATAATATATGTCACTACAATATTCATATTGATAAATTCTGTACATATACTTGTAATTAAAATTGATTGTGATTCCTGGTTCCCTTTGTATTTGAATCAGGACACATATTCATTCATGACAGCAATGAATACATATTGTTATTTGAAAAGTTATCAGTGACTCCTTAAGATATCATTGTAGAGTGTTTTATGTATGTGAGTGTCACAGTGTTGTCAAGTGTAGTGGAATAAATTAAATTGTTTATCTGTCTGTTGTTGTTTTGACTTACACTTCATCATACACATACCCTAGACATATAACGTAGTCATCACACTATTCCAGAATAATTCTGACTGAGGTATACATATGTGGCAGCAAGTAAGTTTATATATAATACACTACTCTTATTAGATATATATATACCTTCACAGCTGATCTCAGTCAGTACACTAAGTCCCCTATAAATATTTATAACATCCCACTTCACCACAGCTACAAATACTAATTTTTTGTTGTTAGGGAATCGCGAGTAGGGGTACTTTTTTGAAAAGCTGTGTAAACAGGGCCCAATTGGTTAGACCCGCCAATATAGGCAATTAGGAGCGTCAGTTCAGTGCCACATGTTAAAATAAACTTACTAAGAAACAGTGCGTTGAGAGCCAGATCATATTTTTCTAAATAAAAGTCTGGGACAGAGGCAGATCGGAATTTGTGCCATTATTCATCGCCAGTCAACGTATCTGTGTATTATTTCCATGAATTGTGGTAAGCTTGATATATTCAATATCTTTTTAATGAAAATTGAATGTAAATTGATAATTTATGTCTGTATATGTGTGTGGTTCAGTGGCAAACATGAGGCAAGGCCTAAATATTGCTCCAACCTGAACAGGAGGTGTCGGAGAAAAGTAAAACTGCATGGGATTGCCAAACAGTACACTGACACCTATCTTATTGATTAGAAGGAACTAATGCTGGAAATGCAGAGGCGTAGTAACCATTTAGGAGGAGAATACTGGTGTAAATTGTTTCAGATGAAGCTAGCAGTTGGCCTATCGCTCTGAACTCAGTGTTTGCAATGTATTGTGTTCAGTATGGAAATAGATTATAAATTAGTTATGAAGTAGGAGGTACAACCTTCTTGTTTCAGGGACTGTGGTCCTAGTTATTGAAGCAGCACCTGGTCTGAGTTTTTGCTGAATCCAGAGGCTGACAGCATACTCCTTGGTCCAGATAGCGACCAGTGAGGTGTCTCCAGAACACAGGAAGCAATCGAGCAGAGGAGTCTTTTCCTGCCGCCATCACGAAAGATAAGCTTATGTGGCCAGAGTAGCTCAACATTATGTGCCCCCTCAAAAATTGACATTTTAGTAAACACAGAGGGACAATTAATTGGTTCAAATGACAGGAACTGTGAACTTTTCCCAATACTATTTCCCCGATAATCAAACACTTGAAGTCATGATGAAAAACAACAACCAAGCTTGAACAAAACCAGTATTACCTCATATTACTACTGCACAAATTACACACATAGAATAATAATAATAAACTATGTCAATACAAGGTTCATATTTATAAATTATGTACATATAAATTGTGATTACATTTGATTGTGATTCCTGGTTCACTGTGTAGTTGAATCAGGATATATATTAGTGAAAGTAATTAATACATATATATTTGAACTTTTACCATTGACTCAATTAAGATAGTCTTATAGAGTGTTAAATGTGTGTGAGTGTCACAGTGTTGTCAAGTGTGGTGGAATAAATTAAATTGTTTATCTGTCTGTTGTTGTTGTGACTTACACTTCATCATTTACATAACCCTAGACATTTAACGTAGTCATCACAATATTGCAGAATAATTCTGACTGAGGTATAAATGTGGTAGCAAGTAAGGTTATCTGTAAAACACTACACCTATTAGATACAGATACCTTCACAGCTGATCTCAGTCAGTACACTAAGTCCCCTATAAATATTTATAATATCCCACTTTACCACAGGTGGGTTACCTTCCCTTGCCTCACTCACACCAAATTCTTTGCGACAGTGCAGATATACTATGTCGCCGAAGATTTCCAGCTTCTTCTGCAAAGTTAGCTGCTTCAGGTTGTTATCCAACTCTTTTGCCAAGGCTTCGTCCAGCTGCTCCCAAAGCCCCTTTGCACTGGCAGGTGGAAACTTTATTGCATCTCTTTTCCCGTCCAAGAAGTGTGTGAGATCATCATCTGGCAGATCAACTTGAATGTACTCAGCACTGTGGATTGACTCCTGGCTGCGTTCTTCTAACGTCTTATCCGTCGAGACAGAGCGCTGTTGATCTCCCCCTGATGACCTCCCACACCCCTTTTTCGTTCTGTGGATTTTCATTCCTCTCTGAGTAGAGAATTCCCTACCACAGACACATGGAAATTCCAGCCGTTGTTCAGAGCTCGAAGTCCATGTAACGGGTCTGGTCGATTCCATTGAGGCGCCTGTGGATTCATCATCCTCCCCCCCCTTTCGGTGAATCCTGGGGGCATCTATCGTTTTTGGGTCCTGTAGCAATTTAATACAGCTTACGGGGTGCTAACCCGGTCAGCCGGTTTCTAGTCTTTCCCAGTGTCATCTGTCTTTCCAGAAGTCAATCGGTCTTTTCCCGATCGTCACTGGTTTGACTATGCAACTATGATAGGAAACTCTTTACAGAGCGATACAACAGGAAGCAATCTGATCATCAGAAGAGGTCCCCCATCCGACAAGTGTTTCGGCCCAATTACTCCTTTACACTCTAAGGGGGGCGGGCCCACTTGGGTCATGACTCCCAAGCGTCTCAGCTTCCTGTTGTCTTGTATCGAAAATGAACCCATTTCACTTATGGTAGCAATTTTTAAATCCACAACGCCAACCGCGAGACAATTGTGAAAGTAACAAAGAGAAGACAAATTATTCCGTTCGTTCCATCGCCCTTCTCAACTAAGGACACACACTGAGACATTAGCGCGCAGCCGACGAGCTGCGCGCCGCAAGCCACTGAAATTTACCTGACACTCTCCCTATAGTATACATCACCTGTTGCCCCAGAGTCGCATCTCTTTCACTCGTACACCAAAAAAAAAAAAAAAACTCAGCGTTGTGGACTAAGAAAAATTTTGGTGTTTTCTGTACTGTAGCGTTTATTGTTACGATGTCCATCGTTAATTGCGGTTGTTCCACAGCCAGCCTGATGCCTTTTCGGCAGTTTCACTAAGCCTCTTCAGTGCCCTTGTTCTAGACTGTCCCTTCAGCCCCAACAGTTTCAATAAATCATACACTGATGCAGCCACAAGCCCTCTTGCGCCCACTTCAACCGCCATGACCCTTGCACTGAATCCATCGTGTCTCAGATCCGCGGCCAGATCGCTATACTTGGCCGCTTTGAATGAATGTTGCTCGTCTACTCTGGATTCAAATATATATATATATATAACAAATGTATTAATCAATTATTTCTAATAGTGTAAAATGAATAATTTTTTTTTTAAATCATCACTGAGTGATCTTATAGATATTGAGGGAATTGACTGAAAGTTCACTTGGCAGCTTTTAAGTTTGTAATTAGCTGCCAGTAAGTTTGTTGGTTTCTGCTCCAGCCGATGATAGGTTCTTTGCAGGTTATGGACTGCTTCACTCACGTCACTGGTCAAGTCTGGAGGTTGTGACACGTTCCAAGAAATATCAGGGAGTAATCACGAAGCTGGTCCAGCGTCTTCAAGATCCGCCTGGTGATATGTCTAGCGTTGACAGCAAGCCACTTATACCTCACACTTTGTTGCAGAGTTAGCACCCTTAACTGGTACCACCGACTAGTATTATGACAGAAGAGAAACATATACCCTCATGAGAATTGGGTTTCCTGACATACAATCAAATAAAGAACAGAAGATGTGTAGATCATATATTTACCCTCAGGAACATTTTAGAGGAGTGCTCAGATTGGCAAAGACAGCTGTACATTAATTTCGTTGATTTTGAAAAGGCGTTTGACAGTGTATATAGGGACAGTTTATGGAAAATACTGAGGGCTTATGGATTTTCAAGCTGCATAGTGTCAATTATAAAAAGCCTTTATGCCAACTTTACGTGTAGCATTGTGCAGAGCATCCTAACCTTTGAAGTGAAGACAGGAGTACGACATTGATGCCCCTTATCAACCACTCTATTTTTAACAGTCATATAGACTGGGTGATGCGCCAGACAACAGAAGGCAATCTAAGAGGAATAAGATGGACTTCATTTTCTTCATTGGAAGATCGGAATATGCAGATGACATTGCACTGCTAGCACATTCACATCAACACATCCAGGAAAAAACGGATGGACGTAATAAGTATAGCCAGCAGGTGGACTTGAACATCAATTTAAAGAAGTCAGAGGTCATGACGCTCAATGTGAGCAACCCTGAGCCCATATCAGTAAGGAATCAGCAACTGGAACAGACAAATGCCTTCACATACCTAGGATGCATAGTAACACCAGACGGCGGAGCAAGCAAAGCCATCAACAACAGAATGAACAAAACAAGAACAGCCTTTTTTAGTCTAAACAATATCTGGAAGTCCTCTCAGTACAGCACAAGCACAAAATTAGGATTATATCAGAGCTGTGTGCTTTCTGTGCTTCTCTATGGCACGGAGAGCTGGAGAGTTACAGAGAAGGAAATGTCGAAATTGTCCTCTTTTTTCACAACATACCTAAAAAAAATTCTCCGAATCTTTTGGCCGAATACCATCACCAACCAAGATCTGCTTACTCGGAGCAAGCAAGAAGACATGCACACCATCAAAGCTGGCAGACGCTGGAGCAGGGTTGGTCATGTCCTCAGAAGAGACCCCGATGCCATCACAAGAACAGCTATGCTATGGACCCCTGAAGGAAAACGAAAGAGAGGCCGACCAAAAACAACTTGGCGGAGGACTGTGGAGGCTGAGATGCAAAGAATGAACCAGAGTTGTGGCACTGTACGAAGGATGGCCGCTGACCGAGCAAAGTGGAATCAATTTGTTGTTGCCCTAAAAGACGCCATCAGGCGTAATGGCCACTGACTGCTTTGACGGTCGTGGGCTAAGGATCAAAGAAGAAGAAGACAAACAATCATGTGCTCCTCCTCCCATTTTTTCATTCCACCATCCCATCTGCCTCAAAACTTTACTCTATCTGAGCATTATATTAATTTTAGTGAGCATAAAAAATTCACTACATTATATTGAATATCTTTACCATTGCACAGGTTGATAAAGTGAAAAATGTAATAAGTATGTACATCAGTTCTATCATCATCCACTCCCTACTCCATATATATCTTGGGACTACCTCTGCTTTTGGTTCTCTATGAGAAATTCGCATAAAGCAGTCACCAGATCTTGCAGTGGTTATTCATGAAATCATCATTCTATATGCTGAGGTTGCCAGCCTCGTATGACTTGGACATCCATTAGCAATTTTCACATGTTAATAAATCCAAAATATAGAATGTTGAAATGTACAACTTACCCCCAAATCTCTTGGGAATACTGGCTCTTGTCTCAGAGAAATAATTAAGACGACCTGTTTAAAATTCCACTTTCACGAGTTCTGGCGTATTACTTTACAATAGGCTACCACTCTGACTTTGTGTTGAGATTTCTAGGATTCCGGCTTTGCGTGTTAATGTAGGTAGAGTTTTCCCGGGATATAAGTCCACAAGATGCTCAAACAAAGTCTAGTAAGATAAATGAAATTCTAATCCTATTCCTTTCTCTGGCTAACTGGTTGACTTCTTGATGAGGTGAATTTGACAGTGCTCTAAACCAACGAAAGTATCAGATTATTTTAGATATAAGTCAGATGTAAGTCCACAAGATGCTCAAACACGGTACAGTCCGATAAATGGAATTATAACCATATTCCTTTCTCTGGCTAGCTGGTTGTCTTCTTGATGAAGTGAATTTCGCAGTGCTCTAAACCGACGAAAGTGTCAGTTTATATTGCAACTTTCGTCCCACGCACGTGGTTGTTACTATCTGACCAGGCTCCAATCAGAGGTATTGTTTATAACATCTATAATTGCCCAGCCAGTTGTATTCAATCATACTTGTTATAAATGGTTTTATTTCAACAATTTCCTTATTGGAAAATTCTGCATGATTTTTTTAAAAAGTCACTTTCCATATAAGAAATTGTTATTTCCGTCAATCATCGTTTCTGTTTACACTCACGACTTCCTACATTATCACAAATAATGTCTTCGTAACAATTCTGTCCGGAAGCGATTACAATATGTCCGTCGTCTTCTGGTGTGTGTCAAATGACCGGCGCTCCATGTGTAAATACAAACACCGGGTGTCACTACACGAAAATGACTGGCAGCCAATCATCTCTTACCTGTATAAACTCTTAGGGAGGTTGATCAGGTAAACAGACATGACGAATTAGTACATGAAGAAGTGTAAACAAGTGACTCCAAAATACCAAATATTATCTGAGGTAGGAAAATAGAACGTGAAGAGCACAAAATGCATTACGGGATGGCACAAGAAATGAAAAGTTTTGAGGTCATTCTGTGACAGTTGGGGCATCTCTGAAGCAGATGTTCAGCAGTCATTGTATCAGTTCCACAGTTACCCTCATCGGTAGTTAGCTTGTTGAATAGATGATGTCCCCAATCTATGGTGGCCCGTGCGGAGTCTGCAGATAGTCACTTATTCTCTTCTGTTGATCTTTTAATATGATTCATTTGGTGTGTGTCCTGGATGGTCTGCATACCATTTGTTTTATCTTGTGTGATCACGATTGTTTTGTGTGAATTTTATCTCTGAGTCTGATATGTAAAGCTGTCATAAGAGGTTTTGATGTTACTAAAATGTAGTCTATCCTGGACAAATAGGTGTATCAGAGGATACCAGGTGTGGTGGGTTTAGATGTTAAGAAGAATGGTGTGCATATAGGTGTACTTGAGTGAGATCAACTGTGAAGGTCTCTGAGGTAAACAATGGACAGCTGTGTTACAGAGTACCTTTCTTGTTACCACCCTACAATCTCACTCTAAGTTATATTTTTATTGACTAGCGTGACTGAAAGCTACGTAAAGTGTCTAGGGTATTGTAAGAGTGTTGTTAAAGAATCTCAATACAAAAACATATACAAACATATACTAAATACTATGAGAAAATCAACCAACTCCAGCTGTTAAATTTTATATTTAAAATATCTTTTGTTAAACTTTATTGGTCCTGAGCCTAAAGTTATTTTGGTCAGGACTATATTTCAATGAGAATCAATTTAGATGGATAAATATATTTATAAATATATATAAAGATATTTACATACAACAGGCAATATGTCCATAGTACATTGTTACAAATTCTCAAGTTGATATTAATTACTCTATTTAACTACTGGTACAGGGAGGCAGGGTGGGGATCATCATCATCCCACCATTATTTTGTTTCACTAGTATTGTTATGTTAGTCTTTTGGAGGAAAGTTTTTGTCTATACAGGAGATTTTTCTTTAGTCGTGATAAGTTGTCCCAGGCCAGATATTTCACTTATCTTGGTCCTGGAATCACAGCAGTTGTAGTTAGTTTGGCCAAACACTTCAGTCTCCTTTGGTCTTGAACTTTTGTAATACCAGCAGGTGCCAGAGACTCTTAGAAATAGTGCTGAATTTCTCTATCATCGAGTACCAGCACCAGACAAGTACCAGCAGGAACCCCTGTATCAATGCAAGTTATCGTTCGGTCTTAATATCAAACTAATTCCTACTAATTTACATGTAAACATACATTCAATACAAAAGAACATGGTCAGCTCTCTCTGACAACCCTGCTTCTCCACTTTGATGGAACAAATGATACCAGTTTTCTTTCTTCTTCCCTAATGGATGCTACGCCTCTGTCATTCCTGCAGTAATCTTTTCCATGCAATAAGATAGGTGTAATGTTCCTGTATGACCATCATATACATAGTCCTGTAGTTCTAAACTTCTTGGATGGTCCCTTATATGATGGATCAACATCTAGGCCATGCCTAAGTCTGCTATGGAACCATTTAATTACAATCTTTTTTCATGGCCTTTTCTTATACACAACCCTTTTTAAATTAAAAAGTCAATAAAATCAATCTTACCACATAACAAGGAAATATAAACAAGTAACGATGAATTAGGCAATCGCATATGGCACACTTTCATCACTGCCTCTGTTCAGACTGCTTTCTGTTGTTAGTTATTTTAAAACAAAGCACAAGTCTGCTCATCGCTTCTTGCTCCTCTGAATATTTTGGAAAAATGGCAGCGAGCAGCTTACTATTTCGTTAAAGTAAAAGGCTTTGGCCAATGAGACCAAGCATCTCTTTCATTTGAATGAATCTTTATTTTAAAAAAATATCTCAACCTACTATGCGTTACTATTACCAACTAGATTTGTATATTTAGGTTAGCCAATAATATTTCGGCTTCCTTCAAATTTCATCCAATCCCCTTCATCGTACTATCTTAGCCTTTCTTTCACCTAATTTTTTCCCCCCAAAAATATGCTATCCAATCTAAGCAGATATGACTTGACCTGACAGTATCTCCGATTCTCTATGTATTATTACCAATATTTGATTATCTAATGGACTATTTAGATAACTAACTACATATTCTTAGTCAGCAAGTCTTCAGGTACACGAATATATGATTTTTATTGGGCTAAGTGGCTTGGTTAAAAATTCTATCTTTTTTCCATGTTAGTTGTTTATTTTTAAACTACCTCCTGTTCAATTCTTTTTCCATGTACTTTCAAGCTAAATACGAGAGTCTCTCGTAATACACGAGAATTACGTCATTCGCAACAAGAGCTAAGCGTGTTTTCATGACCGTAGTGTCCACATTTTCTAACGTTTTCCTCGTATTTTGAAAACCGCCTAAGGCAAGGCTAGCAAGTTAGTTTTATTTTTAGAAACAATGTGAGACGTGATTTGCGTTGGGTTATCTATCCGTTCTCCTCCCTTCCACAATGCATTCTAGACACATATCTCATTTGAACTTAGAAAGTGGTACGTTATCTCAAGGTTGAATTTGAAAACTAGGGTACCCTTTTTGGTTTGGCCAATGCGTTATCAAATAATACGCTGAAGGCGTAGGCAACTACTACGATTCTCGCCGAAATTTTTAGTACTATCCTATCTTTGACTTTAGGCACTATACTGTTATATGTTAATTTAGATATTGTATTTAGAAGCTCACCACATATCTTCCCACTTAGAACAGACTATCATATGTCAGTTCCTACTTCTAAATACACATTGATAAATTTACTACCTATGCCTGGTGACTACTCTGATGTTTGTCGTACGGATGTCTGCTTAAAAAATCTGCACCTACATTGGTTTTGCCTGGAATATATTCTATGGTAAACTGGTATGGCTGTAGGAGCAACGACCAACGTAATAATCTGGCATTTTCATGCCTTGCTTGTGACAGACACACGAGTGGTTTATGATCTGTTTGGATCATAAATGATTTACCATAAAGATAAATCTTGAACTTTTTTATAGCCCATATGACAGCCAAACATTATTTTTCCCATGTTGAATATTTTTGTTCTGCTGTGTTCAACTTACGACTAGCATAAGCTACTGGGTTTAATTCCACATCAAATGAATTTGACCTTTGTAATAGAGCTGCACCCAAACCTATATTACTAGCATCCGTTCTCACAATGAATTCTTGATTCAAGTCAGGTAATTTCAAAATAGGACTGCTTGTGAGCTTTTCCTTCAACTCTTGGTAGGCTAATTCACACTGCGCTGACCAAGTAATTCTATCAGGATTTCTTTTGCGCGTTAAATCAGTCAATGGAGCACATATGGAGTTAAAGTTTTTAATATACTTTTGGTAGAAACCACATAATGAGACAAAAGATCGCACATCTTTCTTTGTCTGTGGGCTTGGTGCTCTTTTCAGCTTCTCCAGGTTCTTGGGGTCAGGGGTCATGTTTCCCTGATGGAATGTGTGTCCCAAGAACTCCAGCTCTTTACATCCAACACAGCATTTTGTCGGTCTAGCGGTCAAATTTGTCTCTCTAAGTCGATTAAACAACATATCCAGAGAGTTAATGTGTTCCTCAAATGTTTCAGTCGCTATGAAAATATCATCCATGAAGTTGGTGATGCATGGATTATTCAGGGGATCCAGTAATTTTCTCATCATCCTCGAAAACACACTCGGTGCATTTTTCAGCCCGAATGGCAACATGTTAAATTCATAATGTCCTTCCGAGGTGCTAAAGGCTAAATAAGGTCTAACCTCCGGCTTTACTGGAATCTGATAGTAGCCTTTGCTCAGATCCACTTTAGAGAAATATTTAGCTTTATTCAGCCTGGCAAACAGCTGATTTGTATCAGGTAATGGATCCACCTGACCTTCTGTGACAGCATTCAGTTTCCTGTAATCTATACACAGTCTGTGTTCTCCAGAGGGTTTTCTCAACAGAACCACACTGGAGCTGTAAGGAGATTCACTGTGCGAGATAATTCCTTCTCTCAACAGATAATCTATCTCCTCCTTCAAAGCTTTTTCCTTAGCAAACGGAATCGAATAGGCTCTCATACAGATTGGTGTTGGGTCTATGAGTTTCATATCATACTCTAATAAATTTGTATGCCCCGGTCGGTCCGTTAACACATCTGTATGATCATTCAGAACCTGTTGAACCCTCTCCCTCTGATTTTTCGTCAAATGTGTACTGATTTTTACCTGTGCAGCGGTCTCACAGGGATGTAAAGGATATTCATGAGAGGTGAGTGGTTCCTTTTTCATTTCCATTGCAACAGACAAGGTCAGTAGGTGTGTCTCCTCGTGGTTTTCTCTGTCCAGATACTTTTTCAGGAGATTCACATGATAGATTTTCTCTTTCCCCTTCTTATCTATCTTATAATTTGTTCTAGACACCTTCTCTAGAACGGTATATGGACCTTGCCATCAAATTTGCAATTTATTCTGGCTGCCGGGCAGTAGAAGGAGTACCTTCTCTCCCACAGCTAATTCTCTGTCTTTCGCTTTCTTATTGTAATAGGCAGCATGCTTTTTCCTGGCTTGTCTCAAATTTTCATTGGCAAGTTTCCAGCCAGTTTTAAGACGAGTGGTCAGCTCGTTCACATATTGATATGATGAAGTAATATTTTCTTCTGCCTTTTCATCAGTCCACGTCCTTAACATGGCTTCTAATGGACCTTTTATTGGCCTTCCAAATAACAAGGTTGTCGGGGCCATACCGATTGAACTATGGGGTACCTCCCGATAAGCAAACAGGGCGGCGGAAAGGTATTGGTCCTATGTATCTGATTTTTCATGTGCCAACTTTCTCAGGATCGACATGAGTGTCCCGTTAAATCTTTCCACTTGGCCATTTCCTAGTGGATGGTACGGGCTACAATGAAAGTGTTTGGCTTGAAAGATCCTGAATACTTCTTCCGTTAGTTTCCCCTTAAACTGAGAGCCATTATCAGTCAAGATTTGGTTGGGAAAGCCTAAATTGGTGAAGATTGTGAGTAATGCCTCTGCCACATGATTCGAATCGATTGATGACAGGGCTACCGCCTCTCCCCACATAAAACAAGTGTCCACCAGGGTCAGAATGTAACTGTTCCTCCTCTTGGTCCGAGTGAGAGGTCCCACAATGTCCACTGCAACTCTTTCAAAGGGTGTTCCCACTATGGGCATTTCCCCTAAAGTTGCTGGAGCAGTCCAATGCTTTGGAGCTACCTGTCGGCATTCTGGACAGGATTTTACATATCTCTTTATGTCTTCAGTTATCCCTGGCCAGAAATAATGACAAGCTATGCGCTGTCCTGTTGCGTTGATCCCCATATGACCACTGAAGGGAATCGCATGCCCTAGTTCCAACCCTTTAGTCCTATATGAAATGGGAAGGACCAGCTGTCCGTGACCATTGAATCCAGTACCAGCCTTCCTATAAATCAATTTGTTCTTCATATAGAAGTCTCCCTTGCCTGGAGGTGTATGACATTTGGGAAATTTCTTAAAACAAGGCTTGAGGGTCTTATCCTCCGCCTGTGCCTTCCTCATCTCATCTGGATGGGTATTTATTGGATTATCCTCCTCCTTTTTAGACTGTGATCGTGTCTGCACTGTTGCCATGATCACAGGTCTCTTGGGATTCCCCAAGAAGACATATCTACACCCCAATATCAGAGGGTAGATTGGTTCATTTATCACTGCTGCTTTGATGATTCCTTCCACATATCGCGTTTTCACATTTATCCTGGCGATGCGAAGTGTCATGGTCGCTACGTCCTTGGTTGCAGTTTGAATCTCCACTGTTTCTGTGGTGTATTGAGCTGCCTGCACCAGGTGAGAACTCACAACTGAATCATAATCTAATCCAGTATCATACAAACACCTTATGGTGACTCCATTGCATGTTACATCTTCACACACTGGGGGTGGTAAGGTTCCTGTTGTTCAGCAGGGTTGACCTTTACTCCCTTTCTCCCCGTTTTCATTGCAGAGAAATTAGGAGTTTTCCTTCTACAATTTTCGGTGTTATGGTTGTTCATCCGACAATTTTTACACCACTTCTTTCCTTGGTTAAAAGATTTTCTTTCATCATATTTCCTTTCATCGAATTGTGAGGTTTTATTTTTATATTCATTGCGTGGCCTATCAAACTGGTGCTTACCTTTGTTATGTTCTCTATGGTAAAACTTATTAAAGTTTTGAGGTGCCTTAAAATTGTCTACCTGTTTCTTTTTATTACCAACTACTTCTGCTTGGGCTGCCTGATACCTCTCAGTGACATTGAGTAACTCACCCAGCCTCTCTGCACCTTGTTCCATGAGAAACTTTCTCAGGTCTGGAGCCATGGACTCTCTTAACTGCTCAATAAGGATCATTTCCTTAAGATCTTGGGTTTTCCCCAGATCAGTCCATTTCTCCAAGTAGGTCTCTAACCGCGCAGAGAACTGGTGATAATTCTCACCCGACAGTAGTTTGGCATTCCTAAATTTTTTTCTATAGAATTCTCCGTTCTTTTCGTATCTTAATAAAAGAGCCTGTTTTAACATGTCATAATTGTCTTGGTCATCTCTGCTCATCTTGGCAAAAACTTCATAAGCCGTTCCCCTAAGACCCTGGGATAACTTGAGGCTCCACCTCTCTCTCTCTCTAACCCATATGTAGTAGCCAAAAGCTCAAATCTACTTAAGTACCCTTCAATGTCATCATCTTTCTCAACAAAATGTTCTACATGAAAACCCATAGCTGAGGTTGAGGCTCCCTGACTAGCAGTGGCATCTGAGGTAAAGGGGCTGGCACCATTTTCAGGAGCATGGCCTTGAAAATCCAACTCCCTTAGTCGTAGCTCATGCTCCCTCTGTAATCTCTTATCTTCTCTTTCTGCAGCCAGTCTCTTTTCTTCCCTTTCAGAAGCCTGTCTCTTTTCCTCGGCTTCCCTTTCAGCAGCCTGTCTCTTTTCTTCTGCTTCTATCTGTAACTTCTTAGCCTCAGCCTTTAATGCCCTAGCCTCTTTGTCAGCCTCAATCTGCAGCCTCTTATGTTCTTTGCCAGCCTCAATTTGTAACTGTAATTTTCTTTCTTCTGTTAACTTCCTATCCTCCCTTTCAATATACTTGTCGTATTCTGAAGTTACATATTGGACCAACTCTGGTCCATCCATGCCCATCTCTTTAGCAGTCTGCACAGCGGCAGATCTGAATTTGGCTAGATCAGCCATTCTAACTCAAGTAGATCTACTAAGGTTCTAAGACAATCCTAAACTTAACTAAAATAAATACCAACTATAATTAACTAATTACTACTGGCTGTGACAACTCATCACTGTAAATCTCCTCTTAATTATTTTTATCTTCTTTAAGGGGTGTTCCTAACCTCTACTAACACTAGTAATACAATCTTGAATTTATATCCTACTGCTAATTTTTATTCCTGGAGTTAGTTAATATATGCTGAATGAGATTCCTATTTCAAACATTCATCTATATATGCCAAATTCAAATCTCGTACTAAGAAACCCCAATATATGTGGTGGGTTTAGATGTTAAGAAGAATGGTGTGCATATATTTGTACTTGAGTGAGATCAACTGTGAAGATCTCTGAGGTAAACAATGGACAGCTGTGTTACAGAGTACCTTTCTTGTTACCACCCTACAATCTCACTCTAAGTTATATTTTTATTGACTAGCGTGACTGAAAGCTACGTAAAGTGTCTAGGGTATTGTAAGAGTGTTGTTAAAGAATCTCAATACAAAAACATATACAAACATATACTAAATACTATGAGAAAATCAACCAACTCCAGCTGTTAAATTGTATATTTAAACTTTATTGGTCCTGAGCCTAAAGTTATTTTGGTCAGGACTATATTTCAATGAGAATCAATTTAGATGGATAAATATATTTACAAATATATATAAAAATATTTACATACAACAGACAATATGTCCATAGTACATTGTTACAAATTCTCAAGTTTATATTAATTACCCTATTTAACTACTGGTACAGGGAGGCAGAGTGGGGATCATCATCATCCCACCATTATTTTGTTTCACTAGTATTGTTTATGTTAGTCTTTTGGAGGACAGTTTTTGTCTATACAGGAGATTTTTCTTTAGTCGTGATAAGTTGTCCCAGGCCAGATATTTCACTTATCTGGGTCCTGGAATCATAGCAGTTGTAGTTAGTTTGGCCAAACACTTCAGTCTCCTCAGGTCTTGAACTTCTGTAATACCAGCAGGTGCCAGCGACTCTTAGAAATAGTGCTGAATTTCTCTATCATCGAGTACCAGCACCAGACAAGTGCCAGCAGGAACCCCTGTATCAATGCAAGTTATGGTTCGGTCTTAATATCAAACTAATTCCTACTAATTTACATGTAAACATACATTCAATACAAAAGAACATGGTCAGCTCTCTCTGACAACCCTGCTTCTCCACTTTGATGGAACAAATGATACTAGTTTTCTTTCTTCTTCCCTAATGGATGCTACGCCTCTGTCATTCCTGCAGTAATCTTTTCCATGCAATAAGATAGGTGTAATGTTCCTGTATGACCATCATATACATAGTCCTGTAGTTCTAAACTTCTTGGATGGTCCTTTATTTGATGGATCAACATCTAGGCCATGCCTAAGTCTGCTATGGAACCATTTAATTACAATCTTTTTTCATGGCCTTTTCTTATACACAACCCTTTTTAAATTAAAAAGTCAATAAAATCAATCTTACCACATAACAAGGAAATATAAACAAGTAACGATGAATTAGGCAATCGCATATGGCACACTTTCATCACTGCCTCTGTTCAGACTGCTTTCTGTTGTTAGTTATTTTAAAACAAAGCACAAGTCTGCTCATCGCTTCTTGCTCCTCTGAATATTTTGGAAAAATGGCAGCGAGCAGCTTACTATTTCGTTAAAGTAAAAGGCTTTGGCCAATAAGACCAAGCATCTCTTTCATTTGAATGAATCTTTATTTTTTAAAAATATCTCAACCTACTATGCGTTACTATTACCAACTAGATTTGTATATTTAGGTTAGCCAATAATATTTCGGCTTCCTTCAAATTTCATCCAATCCCCTTCCTCGTACTATCTTGGCTTTTCTTTCCCCTTATATTTTTCCCCAAAAATATGCTATCCAATCTAAGCAGATATGACTTGACCTGACAGTATCTCCGATTCTCTATGTATTATTACCAATATTTGATTATCTAATGGACTATTTAGATAACTAACTACATATTCTTAGTCAGCAAGTCTTCAGGTACACGAATATATGATTTTTATTGGGCTAAGTGGCTTGGTTAAAAATTCTATCTTTTTTCCATGTTAGTTGTTTATTTTTAAACTACCTCCTGTTCAATTCTTTTTCCATGTACTTTCAAGCTAAATACGAGAGTCTCTCGTATTACACGAGAATTACGTCATTCGCAACAAGAGCTAAGCGTGTTTTCATGACCGTAGTGTCCACATTTTCTAACGTTTTCCTCGTATTTTGAAAACCGCCTAAGGCAAGGCTAGCAAGTTAGTTTTATTTTAGAAACAATGTGAGACTTGATTTGCGTTGGGTTATCTATCCGTTCTCCTCCCTTCCACAATGCATTCTAGGCACATATCTCATTTGAACTTAGAAAGTGGTACGTTATCTCAAGGTTGAATTTGAAAACTAGGGTACCCTTTTTGGTTCGGCCAATGCGTTATCAAATAATACGCTGAAGGCGTAGGCGACTACTACGATTCTCGTGTTTGTATAATCTAACTAAATTTTAATATTTTATAGTACAGCTATTATTGGACCAATTTTAATTATCCAAAGTCATAATTAAACGGCCAATTTCTCTCTATTGGTTTATATAGTTTTCCCTTAGTTATTCCTTTGCATTTCAATCTGGGTAATTTTTAAGTAATTAATTTTGACATTACCCCGATATGAACATATCACTAAAATCAATTTTTCTAAGTCACTATAATTTTATTTTGAGGGAATCTTTATGCTTATGTATTAAGCAATATCAGCGCTATAATTTGAGATATATCTTTCAATTAAATTATCTTTAGTTGTTAAGAAATAAAATATTTTCTTTCGGTCAAAAACACAAAAGAGGCATTGTTACCAAGTCAAAAGGTTTCTTTATTCTTAGACAAATTTCAAATACTATAGTTAACGTTAGGTTCAAATACGATAGCTAGTTTTTGACGCGGGGAAATTGTGAGCGTGTTGTCCATACAGATTCAAATTCACTACAAAAGCCACGAATATCTTGCGCGCGAATAGTATCTATCATTTTGTTATCTCTAGCCATGATTATCTTGTGTGAGAATATATTCCGGGAGTCAGTTACATAATGTCACTATTATCTTGTGTGAGAATATGTTCTGGGAGTCTGTTAAATAATGTCGCGATTATCGTGTGTGACAATATATTCTGTTTTTTTTTTTCTTCTCTAACCAGCGGCACTCGAGTTTTCCAGCCCTTTTGGCCCAATGACATGTCATTGCGAGGCTGGGGAGCCAGTGGACTTTCCTTCCAACACGGTCAGGAGCTTCGCTCCTTCCCATCCACATAGTGTTTATCTGCAGGAGCCGTTCAGGTTATTCAGTCAAATCCCGGTCGATGACACTCCTACAAACGACAGCGCCCGGGCTTAAATCTTGAAAACCTGGTCGCTAGCGCAACGTTGTAACCATTACACCAGCGCGGCTACCATTTTATTCTGTTAGTCTGCTAAATGATTATCGTATGTGAGAATTTATTACGTGAGTCTGTTATGTAAATAGGGGATCCTCGATGTACGTTATAGTTATGTTCCTTAAAAAGCTCGACTTATATCGAAACGACGTATATCGAAACGACGTATATCGATCATCAATATCCCATTACACTAATGCAGCGGTTCTCAAAAAGCGGACGCCGAGAACCTTTCATGTGGTCCGCGAGGTCAAAACAATCTTCAGAATAATCTAAGACGTTATTTGCATTTTTCACTCTCATTCTCTCACGAGTGTACAGTGGAGTTTTCACTCTCAGTCTCTCACGAGTGTACAGTGGAGTTTTTACTCTCATTCTCTCACGAGTGTACAGTGGAGTTTTTACTCTCATTCTCTCACGAGTGTACAGTGGAGTTTTCACTCTCTTTCTTTCACGAGTGTACAGTGGAGTTTTCACTCTCATTCTCTCACGAGTGTACAGTGGAGTTTTCACTCTCTTTCTTTCACGAGTGTACAGTGGAGTTTTCACTCTCATTCTCTCACGAGTGTACAGTGGAGTTTTCACTCTCATTCTCTCACGAGTGTACAGTGGAGTTTTCCAGAGGTCACATGGCGTGTAATTACGTCATCGTTCTGACGGCTAATGGAATATGTGCTTGGGTATTTATTTTTAAAAAATACGTTTATAAGGTAGTAAGTTTAGGCTATAAATATGCACGTTGTTTAAAACGGTAAATATCGATAGACATAGCAAACATAGTTAAAACATCTTAGGTTCCTCAATAATTATTAAGAGTGTAAAATGGTCCTGAGACCAAAAAAAAAAAGTTTGAGAAACGCTGAACTCATATAATTTGGGAGATACGTTCCAGATCAACTTAAACATTTGACTTTATATGGAAGTCTATAGGAATATAAATAGTTTATTGTACACTAAACTGATATACATTATAATTTATTGTAATTGCTCAATAAGAATTTAAAAATACACTAATAAATTATTAATAAAACATACAAATAATTGTATATTATTCTTCCTGTTATAATTGCTGCTACTCAGCACTTGAAGTTGCTACAACTGTAGCTGAAGTTTGTGCTGATTCTGTGACTAGCTGTTGAGGTTCTCTGACTTTTTTATGTCAGAAATAATCTAACGTCATTTACTTTGTTGATTTTAAAAATGTTCTACTACTTATTGATTATTTACATGTTTATTTCATTATATATTCTCTACAATTATTATTTACAGTATACAGTAATGGCTGTACAGTTTTGTTAAATGGATTTTTTGAATTAAGTAGTTAATACATTCTTATTACTATACTTGTTTTTATACATACTGTATATATATTTTTACACGTTATATGCTATATGTAATTATGAATTTCATTACAGAAGATGAAAAAGAAGATGGGAGGCAAATTTAGATGTACGTTCCTGTTCAAACGGCATAAGTGTGTGCGAAACGACGTATATCGGCACGACGTATATCGAAGACCTTCTGTACCACGAATATGTTTGTTTACAAACGAGAAGTAAATCACAATAACACTTTAAATAACTAAAGCTTTGCGTATATTTCAATATTTAATGAACACATGATAGTGATGAACTGATGTGAATCATTTTTTTTTTTACGACAGACACAAGGCAGAATAAATAAGATGATGTAAGTTCAGGAATAATAAAAATGGTTGTAACGAGAAGCAAAGACAGATAACCAGTTTCTTTATTTTAATTGGTTACTAGTACTTTTATGGATTGAATTATTTGAATTCATTTATGTAAATATGACATGAGACTAATGTGACTGATTATACAGGTGACTTGTCTTAGCTTGTCTCAGAACACGTGACCATTGATTCACTACAGACGATAAGTGCTGTACTAGTACCCGCCAGTTTTATCCATTACTTGTTAGCTTGTTTAGTTCCTCGACAGTTAGAAGCGTCAAATCTCGTATGTTGCCAATGTATTTCTTTTCTGTCTATCGGGTCTTATTTTGTCTGGTACTTGGCTTTGTGGGACAATCTTTGGTAACTAATGTGATATCAGTATGCGGCTATACCATGTCTGCCTCAGTCATTTTGTTATTATGAGAATAGCGCGTCTATCCATGTGTCTTTGACCTGTTGACTTGTTATAACTATTCAGGTTCGTTACTCCGATGATCTTTCTGTTACATTATATTTGTAAAAGTTTTTTTTCTTTTCTCTAATTCTGTTGTCAAAGTTTCAGGTTCAAATCATACAGGTAAGCATGTTCTTATATGTGAGTACTGTCTTATATAACCTCACTCTTACTACGTGTGTCTAAGTTATTAATTGTCCAGTCGGTTTATTAAACTAACGATCACTTTCAAGCATGGAGTTTGTACAGCGAGGTAGACTATTCACACCAGTTCCAACGGATCTTACTAAGATGTAAGTAGAAAACAATAACTAATCTAAGGGTGTCCGGGTTTTACAATGTAGCCCACATTCTAGATCACGAAAGTCGAGATTCAACTTATCCATGTTTGAATAGCACAACATCTTGGAAGCAACGAAGTTAGAAGTTGGCGGATTAAACATCTCTTTGTATGTGGAAGACATACCATTATATTATGAACATCGTGTAAAAAGTCGTTATAAATCCAAACAGAAACTTCTTTGAAGTTGTGTTTATCTGTAACAGCTGTTTCTCTTCTTCGTTATAATTATTGTCCGTGCGTATAAACAACAGCGGTGGACGTAGACACGTTATTCTGGGATGTTTTGTAATACAGTAATACTCAAGGGATTGATGAAAAACGCGTTTCAGCGCTGAACGATCAATTTACTATATGACATGTTTGTTTGTGGAAATTACCATTGAAAGTAGCAGAGCAGATATGTTTTCACTTCATCGTCATGTGCATCAAGTAAAACATTGTTTTAATATTTAGTATAAACAGCAAATAACAACATTCACAAGTAGAATGAAACAGTTTTTTCTTAATGTTGGCATAACACAATATTCTTTGTTTTATATATTTTTGTTTTGAGCTAAATGCAATTAAAACTGAACGAGAAACTTTTTTTTTTTAGAATTTGTGTAGTGGTTAAATTATTTCCCTTGAATTAAAAATTAAAGAAACAAACGAATAAGTAAACTCCCCTGACATTTAATGGTCACACGTAAAGAAATGTATGTATATTTACAGTATATTGTATGTTCATATTGGTCACATTAGTACTTTTTTAGTCCATCTATATTTTTGGCAAACATTGACCTGAGGTCATACATTGACGTCATTTAAGCTATTTTATCATCCTACAAAATATCTGACACTTATCTCTTATAAGAGAACATATTTTCCAGAAAAAAATAATTTTGATTTAAACGTTTGTTGGCTTTTAATTATTCTGTCTCCACAAGGATCAATATCAAGTATAATCCGAAGACATTTACACTGTCTCATTCCTTCTTCCGACACACCAATTAAAATGGTAGTCATCACGGGATTTTGTGAATCAATAGGGAATGTTTGTAACACAACGCGCTTTACAGATTGGTGTGATAAGAGGTTTTGATGGTAGTAAAATTTAAAGGTTAACCAGGTGAGGTCAAGCTATGTAAGTACCCTGAATCAGAAAGATGATGATGTATTTCTCAGGGGTCCCTATCTGCTACCTCTTCTGATCTCACCCAGTGTACATTTATTTCTGTAGTGTTATGTATATGGCAAGTGTCTAGGGTATGTATGTATTTAATGTGAGGACTGAATAAATTCAAACAGTACTGTAATTCAACAAAATGTAAGTAAGTAAGACTGGTGGGAACGTTTTGGTATATATATATGGGAATAAATATACAATTTATTGTTCCGAACCTCAATCTTTTGGAACAGGACTTGTCAAAATCATAAAATATTTATTTACAGGTTTTAAATAAATAAGATGGAACTCTGTCCATGAAGTGTAACAAAATAAAATGTCACTAGACTGAGTACCCCACTGTCTGATTTTCACTGCTTGATAATACAATAGTCAGTTATTTGAGGGTTTGTTGTTTTCTTCATTTCCCAGGAAATTCTTTTTGTTGTGGTGGTTTAAGTTGAGAAGAGCTGTCATGTGCCCGTGTTACGGCACTTATCTGGTAAGCCTGTCTCATTCTATGGGCTCCAGAGTATGTATATGGTCACTCAAATGGTGCTGCTTTCTGGATGAAGCTATGGCCTGTAGCTCAAAGTATATGATGAGCCTTCACTGCCCAAAATTTCTGTCTTCTCCAGGTTGTCTTCACTTTTTTACTGGTAATACAACCCTCAAGTAAAGAATTAATAACACATGCACAAAGTTGACTAGAAGTAAATGGGTTCTCTAACTGCTTTCTTCGTCCAGACGGCAAAAGCTTGGTCACAAAGCTTTCCCGCTGATCTCAACTTGGCAGTAAATGTTAGTTTTTCAAAAGGTGGTTCAAACTACACTGGCCTGATTTTTCAAGTAGTTGTTAATTTGTATTGCCCTACCCTTTAACCAATCAGAAGTTGCATCAAAATTTTAACTATTTTTGGACTATAAACTTGAGCAATCGTAAGTGTGTTCGTTCGTCTGATTATCTTTGTGTATTTTATATCTCAGTTATTTATGGATCGATTTCCAATATTAAAAGTGATAATTACCCGGTCAACTGACCTCTATCGGTCTATCTAATTTTCCTTTGGTTATTCCTTAACAGTTTCATCTGGGTAATATTTTTGTAATTAATGGTAGTTCTAACATGATCTAAAATATTAGTAAATTAAATTTTTCTAAGTCAAGATAATTTTATTACGTGGGAATCTTTAGATTAATATATTAATCAATATCAGCGCTATAATTCAAGATATCTCTTTATTTCTAACTCCCTTTAGTTATTGAGAAATAAATTATTTAATTTATTTATAGACTGTAAAAATGCGTTAACTATGTTATTAAGCGGGAAATTATTTGAGCGTGGGGTACACAGATCCATTTCACTACAGATCTCCCCTGTTAAAAACCGTGAACCACTAGTGCAGCTTTATTATCTGTGCTACCATCACGATCAAATTAACTCAACTATGCTTTAGATTGATCCTGGTTTCCTGCAGGTGGGTGCCTACTCAAGAAATCTGCCCCAACGTTCTGCGATCCAGGAATGTACTCAATGGTAAACGAGTAAGGCTATATGAGAAGCGACCACCTTAACAATCGTGCATTACCATGTGATAAGGGTGGATTTAGATTGAAATGATAATGGTGCGCCAGAAAAATGCCAGGTACGTTAGCTCCGTTATAAGATTGACGACCACTTGCCACCCCTATCGACACCTGGTATTAAAGTGCAAGATGTAGGTGTCTTCTCTGATTTAGAATGTTGCTGTGTGTGTTGCAGTAGAACAGTTCACAAGGTACACCACAGGCAACATGACGTGTAGAGTCATAGAAATGGTAACTTCGCTTTAGGTTTATACCATTTATTGCACGCCACAAAACAGTCATGATATTTATGTCATCACCAGCATAGTATAACGAATGCAGCATTCAAAATCATATTAACTGATAGTCATGTAGGATTCAATACTCAATAGTTGTATTGTAAACAGATATCATAAAGTTCTGGTTCGTGAAGCTGTATAAATAATATATATAACTTCTGCAACAGTGTCAGCTGCAGATCTTCAATGTTCATAGACAACAATAAATGCTCCCTTTCTGATGCTAGCAGATCAGATGTATACAATAAGTCCGTTTACTGTCTGCACGTGAATAGCATACTGGGCATACAGGTCAAACCGACCTTTATAACGTTTCTAAGTCTAACCATCTGACTTGGACGTGATCTCTGATATAACGAATCCTGGAACACAGACAATAGTCTTGTTGGTCTAGAGCGACCCATATATATATAACTAGTTCAGGTATAAAGATACCGGTGGCGAAAATCCTAGTCAAAGTACCTCTCCATATTAAATCACACAGGCGAGCAAGGAGCGACAAAATGACGAACTTCTAGATGATAGCAAAAAGTTCAATACAAGAGGAATTACCTTTCTTCGGAAATCAACCACGAACATATGCCTCCAGGCAGGCTTGAATAATACTGGGAAATAGTCTAGTTAGTTAACTAACTCACAAAGACAATGTATTTCCCTCAGAAAATCACAAGACGCAGGTTGCGTCCGCTCGCTACTCAGACCATTTCTAAACTCCCCAGCTGGGCGGAACACACAGAACGAACTCCCAGTTTTTGACATGCGCAGAACTCATCTACGTGAGTATCAATTCACACAAAGCGATTTTAAGAACATTCGAGATAAAAGTCTTACCCAGTCGCGCCTTTTATGGTCATGAACAGAAGCGTTAAGACAGGTTTCAGACATCTACAACAGTTGACTGATACTACCAAATAAGGAGATATGGTCACGCTTCGTTCAAGAAATTATAGACCGAACGTGTCTCTATACAAGAGAAGGCAAACTCCTAAAAAATTGTAGTCTCAATAACTCGGGTTATGTCCCTTTGACTGTAAAAAACATAATACACATTTCAGTCAAAAAATGATCATACATACGAAAAATGATCATACAAAGACTTTGGAAAAAGTAATTATTTGTGCGTAACATTACCGCACCCTCCCGGGAAAAAAAAATGAAACATTTTTTTTTTTAAATCCTGGAGCCGGAAAAATCTAGGCTCCTAACGCACGTATGATGCGCGGATATATACCTAACAAAATAGCTCAACACTTGGAGCGAAACTGAGATCATATCCCAGGTCCTTAGAGAAAAAATGTATCTAAGTATTCGCGTATATATTCCAGGAAGGTGCCACCAACACAAGCCACCATGATGGCAACATCATAATAAAAGTCAAATTACTCTCATACCAATATATGAAATTAAATATATTATTATGATATCATATAATGTGTTGTGCAAACAGCGGTGTAATATATTAATATACCGCACTATTTTATTACATTATATAATGCATCAGTAATTAATAAGTAATACAATGTTGTTCTTTGTTGACATAAACAAGCAATAGAAGATGTGGACATCATCCGCTCCCAATCTAGGACAGGACTTGATATCCTCAAAGTTCCACAATGGACATAATCTCGCAGACTTCAATGATGTGCTGCGAAAATATCAATAACACAAATCTTAAAGACAACTGGTAAATCTCTTAATACAATTATGCAAATATATTATTTAAATGTGGCCGAGTGATCTTTTGGCCCGTATATCACTAACTAAGCCTTCTTAGATAATTACATGGTACAATGTTATAAATTTCCCTCAAAAAAAAAGTGAGAAAAAATCTACTAACATGTCATTATAATATTGGACTGTATATCAGGAAATATATATATATGACAGAAGAATCATGTGGAATCGTGTGGGCATCTGGACAGAATGTCTGCCATCACATTATCCGAACCACGGATAGCTCAAACCGAGAAATGAAATGGTTGAAGAGCTATGGCATAACGAGTGGACCTCGAGCTCTTCAAGTTTTTGCTCTGAATAGCAGTGAGCGCTTTCTGGTCGGTTTCCACAATGAAATGTGCGCCTAGAAGAAATCTTTGTAACTTCAGAATAGACCATACCATAGCCAATAACTCACGGTCTAAAACCGAGTAATTCTTTTCTGCAGCATTTAATTTCCTAGAGATATACATCACCGGATGCAGAGTATCAGAATACTCCTGCATTAGTGCCGCCCCAATCCCAGTTGACGAGGCGTCACTTCGAAGAACAAAAGTCTTCTCAATAGTAGGTAACCTAAGAATAGGTGGAGATGAAAATAGGGCTTTAACCTGGTCCAATGAGGATTGACATTCTTTAGACCAGCGGATCAGATTAGGCGACCCTTTCTTCAATAAAGTAGAAAGCGGTGCCATAATGGAGGACAGATTCGGAATGAATCGTCCGTAGAATTGGATCAAACCTAATAGACTCCTTACTTGTTTCTTCGTCTTAGGGACCGAAATGTTAAGTATTTTTGAAACATTGTGGTCCTCTGTCTTTAAAAGACCACGACCAACACGATGACCTAGGAAAGAAATCTCACTAAATCCTATAAAGGCTTTAGAGGGTTTTGCAGTCAAGTTATACTCGCGAAGAGTAGACAGTAATTCGTATAAACCCAAAAAGTGATCTTCCCAGGAATCACTGAATAGACAGATATCATCTAGGTATGCTATGACATCTGTACGATATGCGAGAATTCGCCGCATCATGCGTACGAATGTAGCAGGGGCGTTCATAAGACCGAAAGGCATGAAATTCCATTGGAATAAACCCCTAGGTGTAGAAAAAGCTGTAAAAGGTTTGGCACGTTCAGTTAGCGGGACTTGCCAATAACCTTTAGACAAATCTAGTTTGGTAAAGAATCTAGAATTAGAAAGTTTATTGAGTAGCTCTTCTAATGAAGGCATAGGTTCAGCGTCGAACTTCGTAACTTGGTTCAATTTGCGATAATCTACGCAAATGCGAATGTTATTATCCTTCTTTCGAACAATAACCATAGACGAAGAGTATGCTGAAGTGGATGGTTCAATGATTTCCAAACGTATCATTTCATCCAATTCTTTTTCGACTTGAGACTGGAAATGGATAGGTATTGGATAGGGTCTGACTCTGATAGGATTGTGATCAGTTAGCACAATGTCATGTTCAATGACATGTGTGTGTCCCGGGATGTCTGTAAGAACATCCTGAAATGTTTGCAACATCGAAGAAACTTGTCGATGTTCCTCAGCGGAAAGATTTGGAGAAACGGTCACGTTTTTCCAAGATTCCGTAGAATAAAGTGGGACCATAGAAAGAGGAAGATTGACATCAGAAAAAGTAGTTTCCTCATCCTGTATAACTGACAGAGATGAGTACTGACCATGAGGTGCTTGAGAATTGTCCGTAGCCTGGAAAATAGGCTGCAAATAGTCAGGTCTTTCATAAAATTCCGTGAGCATATTTATGTGGAAAGTTTTATGCTTTCCATCAATATCGACAACATAGTCGACATCAGAAATTTTGGAGACTATCGCATATGGACCTTTCCATGCAATTAGAAGTCTGTTCTCCCTTGAAGGAAGTAGAACGAGAGCTTTGTCACCTGGACAAAGTTGTCGTAGACATCTATTCTTATTTGCAAACTGCCTTGCCTTTTCTTTAGCAAATTCGGAAGACGAAGTTGCTAGTTTGCATGCCTCGATGATCTTTTGCCTAAGAGCAATGACGTACTCATAAGAAGATTGAGTTTCATCGCTAATATTATCGGCAGTGATTAGATCGTGAAGTAAAGACATAGGGCCGTGCGGTTGCGCGCCAAAGACAAGTTCAAAAGGGGAAAACCCTGTTGTTCATTGGGGACCTCTCTATACGCAAAGAGAGCCGCGGGTAAGACCCTGTCCCAATCCTGAGGATGATCCTCAGTTATTTTACCAAGTAAAGTTTTCAGAGTCCTATTTAAACGTTCGACCAACCCATTAGACATTGGGTGATAGATACTGCTGAGAGACCTTTTAATGTGTAGCATAGACATTACCTGTGACATAGTGTCTGATATAAGTTGAGTGCCATGGTCTGACAATATTTCTCCGGGAAAACCCAAGCGAGAAAATATCAGCCAAAGAGCGTCTGCGATATCAGCAGTTGAGATGCTCTTGAGAGGTATTGCCTCTGGCCAACGTGTGCACATATCGACACATGTAAGAATAAATTGATGTCCTCTAGCCGACTTAATTCTAAAAGGACCGATAATATCTATTGCCATTTTTTGAAAAGGGCGAATACGGATGTCAGCAGCCTGGATAGGCGCAGCATGTCGTGGTCCTTTAGATTTGACCTCCTGACATACTTTGCAAGAGCGACAGTACATTCGTATGTCCTTGCTCACAAATGGCCAAAAGAAAGCCGCAAGAACTCTCGACTTTGTACGGGAAAAACCCATATGTCCAGCACATTGCGAGTCATGAGCATGTTGCAATATTTGCAATCTCATGCTCTTAGGCACAAGAATTTGTGAATGAGTGGACGTAGTCGAATCTTGTACTATACGTACAAGTACGCCGTTCTTCATAGAAATCCAAGACTTTCTATTAGTATTTTGATTAGGATCACCTTTTTTTGCTAGAATGAAGAATTTTTGTAAAGAAGGATCTTCTTCTTGCATTTTGATAAATGAGTCACGTGTAATAGTCAAGTGACTATCTTGGTCATTTACTTCATCATTATTAGTTAATGAAGTTTGAGGTGGATCCAGATCATGTGCTCTTGTGACCACCGCATTGGTAGCTTCAATGTTTTGCTCTTCCCAAACAGCGATCTGCTGTGGGGTACATTCCCTAACTCCGTGAATACGACCAATAATAAGGTCCGCAATAGGGTTTGGAAGTAGACACGCGTGGACCTCTCCCGTGAAGAAAGGAGTAGCAATATGTATTATGGCAGTAGGATATTTTTCCACCGTGCCACCAAATGTGACACATTTGATGACCTTTCCTGTAGCAAAGGATGGATCTACAAGAGATTGCCTAACGCCGACAGTAGTACATCCAGAATCAAACAACACCGAGACTGGATTACTATTTACAAGCCCCTTATGTAATATAAGAGAACCTCTCCCATCATTAGCAACATTAGCAGGAAGAGCAGGCAAAGGATGACCACAGCTTAGAGTACTAACGGTCTTCGGATCAAATAAAGTACTGCATTGGATACATTTATTTGCCCTACCAAAATCAAAAGATGAGCATCCGATAGCATTATGGTCTTTATCACTATTAATCTGTTTATCTGCTCCCTGAGATTCTTGTTGAACAGAGTTTGTCTGTTGATATCTTTTTCTCTTATGTTGCGATCTACCGCGACCATTATTGCCTCTGCAATTATCATTAAAGTCCCTACTGTAATTTTTATCCTGGTTTGAGTTCCAGTTTCCATAACTGTCATTACCATCTCTATGCTGTTGAGAACCTCTATTATCTTGGTATTAAGGTCTCTGCAAAAAATATTTCCCTGTATGCCGATTACCTTTGTGGAAATTTCTAAAGTTAACCGGAGTAGAATAACGTGTAGTATTAGGATGTCTCCAGTTCTGGGAAGAAGAATCACCCTGGAATTGATTACTATGATTCTGGGCATAATTACGGTTACTCTTTTTATTGAAATTTTGGGATGATAAAATCCCCTACCTTAAATGATATAGTTTTCCAATGTATGACCTCAGGTCAACCTGTTTTCATTTACAAAAAAGTACTAATGTGACCAATATGAACATATAATATACTGTAAATATAGCATCATTTTTCAGGGGGGTGTGACCATAAATGTCCAAGAGTTGACTATTGTTTTTAAAATGGAAAATTAACATCATTTTTCCTGTGACACCAATTCTATCAATTAAAAAAAAAAAAGTTTCTCGTTTCATTCTATTGCTATTTTTCAAAACAAAAACACTCATAAAATACGGAAAAAAATTGTTTAGCCTTTCGAGCAAAAATGTTCATTAGAAGAATTTTCACGCACCTTTGTTTATAAAAACTTAAAAACAAATGTTTTTAGAGCAATGACTTCGAAAGTGGAAAACCTATCTGCAATGACTAACTTTCAATGGTTTAAGACAAAGGATGGGTTCTGACAACCAAAACTTTTGTCAAATAGTGTCGATCAAGCATTTTCGCAATATTGGGCATGATAAATTTGAAGAGTCATTTTCCCTTAGAATAAAAACGATCCACCGCCAGAATTTGGTTTGATATTTGCAAACGACAATAATTAAACTGAAGAAGAGAAAACAGGTTTAATTTTAAAACCTTATCTATTCAAAGAATGTTTTTCTTTTATCCGGGTTTGGTTTATCCACAACTTTTTACGATCATTGTGTTCAAAGAGAGCAGTAAATGAAAGTGTCTCCAGAATACTGAGATGTTTTAATCCGCCAACTTGCTAACTTCGATTACACCTACGACCCATGACTCTAAGTTCATGGGGTTAAAGAAAATTGATTTAGGTGTTCAGCGATAGAATTGGGAAGAAGAATCACCCTGGAATTGAACTTGAATTATTCTGGGCTAATTTCGGTTTCTTTTTAGGAAATTTTTGCTGGCTACCCTGAAATTTACGCATAAAATTTGGGCCATAAGGTGCTGCCGAAGCAACTGGCAGACCTTCTTTCACCTTAGAGTTGCTAATGGTTATGTGCGGATGCGCAGTAACATACTGGCTACAGTATTCTTCCATTTCTTTTATGTTTTTTAGGCTTACGCTCATGAAGAAAAGAAAGAAAAGCTTCATTAACAGAAGACATGACCTTGTCTCTAAGTAGTAAGTCCATGAGGGCTTCAAATGTACTTTCTGTCTTAGACAACTCAATCCATCGTAAAAAAGTAAGACGTATGCTTGAGATGAATTCAGAGAATTCAACTCCAGTTTCTGGTAACATGTTTTTAAATTTAAGACGATATCCGTCCTCGTTAAGTTGGTACTTCTTTAACAATGCCGCCCTGACAACCTCATAGTTGTTTTTTGTCAGGCACATCTACCATACTCAACAAAGTCAAAGCATCACCTCTAAGTATCTTGGACAGATGATAAACATATAATGTTTTATCTATATTATGCACATTACATGCACTTTCAAATCTATCTAGATAAAATGTTATATCATCGATTGAGGGATTAAATGCTGGTAGATTAAGCTTGAAATCCTTAGCATTAGTCTTATCTGACACCTTATTTGCATCATTAGCATTACCAGCGTTCAATAACTTTAACTTCTCTAACTCTAAAGCTATGAGTTTTTCTTCATGCTCCATTTTTGCTTTTCTCTCATCAGCTTCTCTTTGTAACCTTCTTTCTTCAGCCTCAGCCTGTAACTTTCTTTCTTCAGCCTGAGCTTGTTTTTCTAATCTTTTATTTTCAGCCTCTATTTCAAGTCTCTTATTTTCAGCCTCTTTTTCAAGTCTCTTATTTTCAGCCTCAGCCTGAAGTCTCTTCTCCTGAGATTCTGCTTCTCTTTTTTGTTTTTCCATTTCCATTTGTAATCTTTTCTCATCCACCTGCATCTGCAGTTTCTTTTGTTCTATCTCAGCATCTATTCTCTTTTGTTCAGTTTGTTCTTTCATTTTCTTTTCTTCCGACTTCAATGCCTTGGCATATTGAACAGTCGCAAATTCTTCTAATTTATCACCTGTCTTCCCAAGGGCTTTACCCTACTCAATAAAGTACTCAAATGTAGACATGATGTCTAAAATGTGAGTACAGAACCTGAAATAATTAATTATCTTATTTCAATCTTAATAGCAACAAGACTTAATAAAGTGCTTGTATAATCACTATGTTTACTCCAATCTCTGTGGGAAACAAGACTTGACACCAACTTGTATTATCAAATGTATAATAATATCACAAGTCACCTCTTAATTATTAGTGCACTACCCAAATCAGTGCATAACCATCAGTTATTTATCATAACTGCACTGTAGTGGTGTTGATGGTATTGTATGATGGTGATATTACTAAATGTAATTGTATGAGGCCAGCTGTGAAGGCTCCTGAGATAAAATGTAGTTGTGAATTGTCAGAAGGCCTTTCTTGCTACCACTACGACCTCACACTTAATTTTTTTTAATGAATGTGGCTACGTAAAGTGTCTAGGGTACTGTTATGTAGTGTGGTGTGATAGTTTATAAATACACCCACAGATATTTAAGAAGACTAATAATATTAATAAATGTTACAACACACTGAACTAACTCAATAGTGTAAAATTTTTTTGATAGAATTATATTACATTTATTTTGTTCTGGATCAATTTTTTAGGTTGACCAGAACTTAAAAGGATTTAGAGATTATGAAATGAAATGCATGGAATATTATATCATAAATGCAATAGTGTACATATACATGTACTATACTAGTTAGTTTTATTAAAATGTTCTAGTAGTCATCTACTTGGGAGGATAGTTAATGTTTGTGCTGTTGGGGTGGCCTCATCACACCTGTCTATATTGACTACACAGTGTCCAGAAAATGGTGGGAATTTTTATGGGGTATTAGTAATTAAACGGTGTTGGTGAATGTCCAGCAGACCAGAGGCTCACTCATCTGGTAGTTGTAGCTCTGGTGCTGAAATCAGGTGGTCCCACCTCTCCGTGCTGGCGGGCAATAATGGTGGTCTCTGTCACAAGTACTGCACAGATACACTCGAGTAAGTCACCAACTGAATAGACACTGCTTGGTTGACAACAGAAACTCGCAGCTCTGCAATCAAAGTATGGGCCATGTGTCAAAATCTATTCTCTACCCACGTCTGGACACAACACTGACACAACAACCACATCATACAGACAGGTCAGATCTCTCTGACCAAACAGCACATTTACCATGGTGGTTTTACATCAGATAGATCCTCCCAGACTATAGGTTCTGAAAAATATTTATTAGTTGTCTGCCCTAAAAGAGGATAGGTAATATGGTTCATTATTCTCAACACTTGATCTGTCTTGCCTAACTCTGGCTGGAGTTTATGTACATTGTTGGTCCCTAGACCCTGACTTGGGCGGGGGGTCTAGAGCAAATCCCTACTTGTTTGTAAGGCTAGATTTCGATATGGCAGTATCAAATCACTCGAACCTGAAACAATATTCAAAATATATAAAGAAATAATTTCAATCTTACCAGATTATGAATAAATAACACAGAATTGCTAGCAAAACTCAGCTGAGCTGCTGGCTATAGTATGGCGCCCCTAAATTTATTTCTCTTTCTTTCATATGGAAATCACCACACTTTAAAATCTGTGTCTATCACTGAACAACTATTGAAGAATGGCCCCACTTTCGCGTCTGAGCGCTAATGATATGATTGTCTGTGGCCAATCACTGCCTAGTTTTATTTTCAATTCAAATTTCCTACCATAAAGTCATTTCAGTCATGCTTCAGTCAAGTATGGATGGTTATCTGTTAGTCTGTCCGTCTCTACTTGTGTTTCTACAAAAATGTTCTTGATTTTTGAACCAACCTTTCTCTCCCCTCCAAAATTTTGTCGTTAAAAGTTATATTTAGACACAGCTACCACCCAAAAACCCCCTCCTCCATACTAAGTAAATTTGAACACCTGCGTCCCCAAGGTCGTGTTTTTTTGTGCAAAATAGCGACACTTTTTATCCAATACAGTCATGTCGCTGATGTGAACAACACTGTCTTTTGTCATTATCTTCAATATTATCTATCCGTCTGTAAAATTAAGAACATATTAGTTCACTGCTCAGAATAGGCCATCCGGCCAGCTAATTTTTATATTCCTAACATTAATATTAAGAAAAAAATACTTTTTAATTTTTGTAATATTCCTAACATCTGCGTTTAGCCGCTGAATTCAAATCAAGGGCTTGGTATCGCGCAAAAGCGTCCAATAAATGACTGTGGCGTAACATATCTATGGTCCCTTCTGTCGAGTTGCTTACTTTTTTTGTCAACTTGGGAAACGTGACTTTTCTCCGTTTCCCCCCCAATTGCGTCTCCTTAGCCTTTCCAGTCATATTTTTTCCTTTTTATTCGCCGTTCCCCTCCTGTCTAGCGAGTCAATTTTTATGGAGGGTGATGACCCGCGGTCTGGGCGATCATGTACATCAGCAGCCTACGCATTATGTTTTTATCCTTAAATGTTATCTTTGGAGATATTTTACCGTTGTATCTCTGTCAATTTCACTACACATCTCCCCACTTGAAAACATGCCTATGGCAAGTTCCAAAACCAGCGATACACATAGGTAAAATTACTCCTCACGTCTGCCACTACTCTAATTTTGATCACAGGGGTGCCGACTGAGGAAATCTGCACCGACATTCAATTTGCCTGGGATATATTGGATACTAAACTGATAAGGTTGAAGCAACAAAGACCACCTCAGCAATCTTGCGTTTTCATGCTTAGCCTGAGACAAGAACACGAGAGGCTGATGATCCGTCTCCACCACAAAAGTCCTACCATACAGATAGATTTGAAACTTCTTTATTGCCCAGATTAATGCTAAACATTCTTTTTCGCTTGTGGAGTATCCTTGTTCCGCCCTATTCAATTTGCGGCTTGCATAAGCGACTGGTTTCAGTTCCCCATCAGGTGAAGATGATCTTTGCAACAAAGCCCCTCCGAGTCCCACATTACTTGCATCGGTTCTTAAGACAAAGTCCTGTGTCAAATCAGGCAGTTTGAGAATAGGCTTGCTAGTGAGTTTTTCCTTTAACTCTTGGAACGCTAGTTCACATTGTGCAGTCCAAATAATTTTATCTGGAAGTCCCTTGCGAGTCAGATCATCAGAGGGTCATATGCTTTGTTATATACCTACACTTTCTAAACTCTCCCCACAACCCCACTGGGGGGTATAATTTAAAAGAGGGGGGGGGGGGGGATGTAAAAATACAAAAGACTTGATTAACCCGTACAATAATCACACACACCCTTCACTAAACTTTCCATAATCCCCCAATAAC
>JAMPIV010008386.1:0-121259 GCA_024509875.1 Oreohelix idahoensis
GAAGGACAGGTCAAATTATTCAAACAAAACGATAAGAAAAGGTAGAAAAAAAAAAACCGACCCCAGGAAAACTAAACCCTAAAACCAAAACATACACCAAGTATAAAAGGAAAAACTAAAGACCAGAAAAAAACTGACTACAAATATGACTCCAACACATATTACGAAGAAAATAAAAAGAAGATAAGAGGCAAAATACTGATAAGTGGGGGGGGGTGTGGGGGGGGGGGTGGGGGGGTGAGGAGGGGGGGGGGGGGGGGGGGGAAAATTAAAACAAAAACTCACATCAACTAAGTGGAATGTTATACAAATTACTAGATAAAAAATTTAGTGCCATAAGAATGGTGGCAGCATCTTTCTGCGACTTCCACTTCTCTGCATAACCTAAAGCTTATCACCCCTATTCAGCACATCCAAAGACAGATACACTCTTTCATCCTCGTGGTTCAGGTTGATTTGCCGCTAACATCATTTCGTCCCTAACCCAATCTCTCATGTTCTCTACTCTCAGCATGCCTTTTAAATCTCTTCAGCTACGAATCACACCCTTAACTAAGTAAAACCGGGATTACAACCAAACAATACGACAGTTGCAAGGAATATTGTACATAGTCGCCGACGTCAAACAGTCTGGGGAATATCTTCTAGCGGGGCACAAGTGCCAACACCCCCGATCAACGTACCAATAAGTCACAAAAAAAACCAACGCAGGAATCGCGAGGCTAAAGGCTTACTTAATAAGAAATTTTCGCCAGCAACTATAAAAACCTAACCCTTGGCAAAAATACAACACCAATTTTCCTCATAAAAAGTTATCAAGAAGAACACAACGTGGCATGCCCCCGAAAACTGAAAAAGATACCCCAAAACACAAAAACACCATACCAAAAGGCCAAATTGATTATTTAATTTTATTAAATATGATTCTTTCTCTTCTTAAAATTTAAAATTATATTATAAAATTTTTATTTATCGTTTTAAATAATTTCTTCTTGTATCCAAAAGATTCAATCCAGTAAATTAAAAAATAAAGCCCAAGTAACTAGATAAAAAAACTTTTCTTATTTTTTTTTTTTTTTTTAAAAATTATAAATTAAAGTTTTTTTTTTTTTTATTTTCACTTGGACATTTTTTTTTTTTATTTTTTTTTATTTTTTTATTTTTTTTTTTCCCTTTTTTTTTTTTCCTCTTTTCTAATTTTTTTTTTTTTTTTTTTTTTTTCTTTCTTTTATATTTATTATTTATCTTTCTCGGCTAAGAACTATATAAATCATCATCAAATTTAACCATAATCTTGAGAGGGGTTGAATTTTAATTTTTCTTTTAATTTTTTTTTTTTGAAGGATAAAAAAATGATAGGAAATTACTAATATATTATATCATATAAAATAACGAGAAGGGAGGGTTACCTAAGGCGTGGTAATTACTAACCAACAAAAACATTTTAAAAATAATAAAAAAAAACAAAAATAAAATCCCTTTAGTCAACCAATCTAAAAACCAACAATTTTTTAATACCCTCACCGTTTAGTGGTACCAAAATATATTTATAAATTTTTTTACCTAGGTTTTTAAACTTTTTTTTTGGGGTTACCTAATCTTTATTTTCATTACAACAAACTTTTAAACCTTTAACAAAACTAAACCAACAAAACAACACATCCCCCTTAAACCAGGGCAGAATCCGCCCAACTGTTTACTGAAATAACTCCCCCCCAACCTCATGTGCCGCAACGACGGCTGGTATCTTTCAAAATCAAAACACTAACCGTGGGAGGCGGAGGCGGGGGAAGGGGGATGACGTTAGGGTTGCTCAACTTAGGTACAAATCATATTAAAACCACAAAAAGACACCATTCATCAACAATCATTAATACTAAAATAGTCCAGCTCTTTCAGTTAACAACACCAAATAAACATGACACCACAACTTTAAAATACAAAAACCAATCAAAGACTCCTAAAATAATCGCAAAAATCTTTTAGGCTAAACATGTGTCTATTTGGATCAAATTACGCAATATTAGGTTTTTACTCTCACTTTTACATTTCTTATTCTTTATTCTTTTACACACATGTATTAGTAAACTCACACACATCAAAAAATATATTGTATGTGTTTTGGCAATTGGACCCATACAAAAATACGCCCACAAAACAAAACAACACAGGTGAGCCAGTGTGAATAGCAACGTAAAAGCAATAAATTTATAACATAACCGAAAAACCCAGGGGTATGATTCCAGACCGCCCCACAATTTAATCCACACCGGCCAAACCCAGGTGTAACAAAACATACAAATTCTGACAGAACTGGATTGAATAAACGCGAAAGGGCTAACTCGAGCGGAAAACGAGATACACGAAAAATTAAACTTCCATCATTCTCGAACACCATTTTATTCTTCCTGGGCAACTCCAAAAATATGGGCAAAACACAGACTTTATAACAAAATACTCTATCCGCATCAAAAATGTACTAAACTAATATTATAAATAAAGAATCCTGGGAGATTTCGTTCGATTTAAACCTCTAAGTATAACGTTTACTATTTATAAAATTAAAATAATACTAGGGGGGGTGGCGGGAGGTACAAAGTAATCCATGGGAGGGGGCGGGGGGGAGGCGGGGGGTCTCGGGGGGCTTAGCGGGGGTGGGGGGGGGGGGGCATAATCCCCATGTTACGGCCTCCTACAATAATTTACAAAACTATACCCCCGACGTACACGGGGGTCGGGGGAGCCGGGACTCAAGGGCATTGACCACGGGTCGCACGCAAAGGGGACAAAGTTAAAAATATTCTTAAAAACCGGATACCAGTCAACGTGGTGGCGGAGGGGCCTTTAAATGAAACTTCCTTAAAACAAAAAATACCCCCCCCCCCCAAAACGTCACCAATGGGGGTGGTGTCTGACAAAAAAATGGTAGAGTTAATAAATAGGAGGATAACGCGGGGCATAATATAATCCTACACAACACATAAAACTCCAAATTACTCACTTTTACAGCGAGTCTCAAAGTCTAACTCAAATCCAAATTAAAAAACACTGGGGGGGGGGTAGCATATTCAAAATAAACCACCTCAAACAAATAAAAATTATACATTGTCAAATAATACATTATTAAATCTAAAAATGGAGGTAACTGCGGCGGGGATTTTCACGCGTTACCCTTTACCAGGGGGGGGTGTGTTACAACCATTTATAATCCACATAGAACAAACGGCCCACCCTGCTCACATATAATATGGGGTCATGTTCCCCGCAAATAAATCGTGACCATACCCACTAAGGGGGTCCCCCATAAAATCGAGCCGTGCACATTCGACCCCCCCCCCCCTCAACTATCATTGGACACTAATAAGTAAGGATAGGCACGAGCCTAATATGCCCTATAAATAAAAAAAACCCCCCCAACTGGGGACCCTGCGTTTCAAATGCATCAGCTGGATCTGCCCGTGTCCTTCAAAAACTCAGGATAACAACCCTAAAACACAATACCAACACATCAAGCCTTACTGGCACCCCTTATTCACAACTTACCAATTATAAAACCCTACATTATCTATCAAAAATTCTAAATCAATCAGGAATCCGCAACACGGATATCATCAGTCTACGGGTTCAATTTTTTTTAACTTATAATCATATTTACCCCACAAATTCATTATTCATCCTATATACTCACGTAAACATATCCTATTAACACGTATTCTCACTTGGGAATTATTATCTCTCATATTTATTATATCCATCGTGTGTATCCCTGACAACTTAAATCCTTTTTTATGTAAAGAATTATAATTTTCAGGAACATGTAATTCTCCTTTAATTATATATGCGACAAGTGTCTCCTTGAAAAGAAAAAGGTATATCCTTGGTAGGTATCAAAAAGAAGCTACAATGTGGTAACACATTCATAAGAGACCCTCATTTCCAAAATTCAAATCCGTAATTAAAGTATCTAAAACATGTGTCAGTCATTTTTAATCAATCTGTCCGCGTAATAATCGTATAGACAGGCTTTATATAATTTAACTTATGTCTGTAACTTAGTCAATAAAAATTTTTATTTACATATCGGCATGCGTCAATTTAACACTAAGATCAACAATCCATCACTATGTAATAATCAGAGGGGACCCATCTCTTTGCATCAAACTTCCCCAATCCCACTCCCGTACCCCCCAAATTTTCAGTCATTTTTCACACCTCATCTGTCACGTGACTTCCCCAAAGACCCCACACCCCCTCAGGTCCTCTGACAAAGTTCATCCCCTTGCATACTCCTCTTCTTCGTGGGGTATCCTTCGTATATTCTCACTCGTGTTAAAATCGTGTGTAAAACCTCCTGTGATACTCCTGTGAGTTACCTTCCACATATGTCCCTCTATACTCATCGAAATCTCTACCCTTCCAAGGGATCATGGTAACCCTTCCTGGAGATATCCCATCAACCCCTCCCTCATCGAGGATCATCAAAAACCCTAGACCCACAAATCCCAAACCATCAACCACCCTCCACCCCACTACCTTCTTCAGTACACCTACCACCAATTTAACCTCCCGTCCCAAATACACCTCCAACAATAACTCATCAATTTCAAATTTCCAACATCTATCACAATACTCTCCCTAATCCACCCTAATCCCACCACATCACTCCCCTCCATACACTCACCAATATCTCCACCCCTCCCACACCATACTTCAACACATTTCTACAAACCTAATCCCTGACCTACCACCCTTAATTCACTCCCCATCCTCATTGTACCCACTTAACCATCATTAAAAAAATTAACACCAATAACTCCAATCCTTCACAACAACCTTCCCCCCCAATATTTTCCTTTCAAAACCTCTCAATTCTTCATCTCCACTACCCCACTCACATCCACACCCCAATCACATCCCATCACACTTCCTTTCACCCACACCATATAAAACTCTTTTCCCTTATACTATCCACAACTACCCACCTACACACTCTTACCCATCCCACTTACCCCCTTCCCCATCCCAACCACCCTCCCTCTACCAAATCTTCATTTCCCCACCCCTATCATCCCTCACACAACTCCCAAATACAACATCCAACCTTTCATCCCCAATACCAAAAACTCCTCATCACCACTCCCTAACCATAACCACATACCAATAACCACACCTAATCAAAACCCTAACCAAAAACAACACCCAAAAATAACCAACCATCCCACATACACCCCACCTACAACTTTAATAGACTAACTTTTGTCAGGGTCTTTGGGGGGTTAAGATTAGAAAAGCTTTTAATTTTAAGAATTTATATTTGTTTGAAGAATTTGAGTTAATTTGGTTTCAGACAGTGCACAATCAATGGTATCCTCAAATTATAGATTAAATGACAACATGTACAGTTATTATTTATTTTTGAACACTAGACCTATTTTAACATTATAAGTTATTTTAAGGCGATGAGTAAGTTTTTTGATAACTGGCGCATAAACTGAGTGACATCTAGTATACCCATGGTGTGCCTTCTTTATTTGATTAAGCAAGGACATTATCTTTCAGATTATGATAAAGTTCCCCTGCTCATCGAGTGATGAGGACACGGATGAGGATGTTATGGCCGCTATTCCCAAGTACTCTTTTAAGGGACGCACATGTTAGTTGGAGCCCCCACTCCTGTGCCTGGAGGTGGGTACATGCACCCATCCATTGTAATATGATTTAGGAATCTACCTGCACTTCGCTCCGAACGACTAATCTCGCTAGCACCCACTAGCTTTCAGGTCTGAAGGAGGAATGACAAGTATGGGGAGGAAACAAGGAACGACAGGGATGGCCAGGAAACTTATCGTGCCCCACTCACAGATAGTCCAGGCACCAGTTATTGACCGGAAAGGAAAATGGATCGGAAAGAGGGAAGGGAGGGAAGGAAAGGAACCAGCTTCGTGATCAACACCCACACCCAGGCGTCAACAACCAGTTCCGGGCACAAATCAACAGAAAGGGAAAGCTGAGTGCCCCTTTGATTGAACCTCAATGACGGCAATCCCTTCGCGCGAAGTTTCTAGGTCATGTTACCAGACTAGGCCAAGTATTCCTCTCGAGTTATAGTTAGAAGAGTAGAAGAGGAAGACCAGCAAATATCTGTTGTCCAAGACAAAGATAAGTAAATAGATCTAGATGAAAAGACACTCATATCAAATCAAATCCTATAAAATAGTTCGACTACTAGCCTCTCGGCTAGTCTTTCACCCCCCGATCCCACCATCCTAGACGCCCAATGTTATGCTGAGTTTTTAATAGACTCACTTAATACAGTATCCTATCTAACCAAGTGTCCCTTTTCTGGGTTGGTGGGGTGGTTGGGTAAAATAGGGGGTAAGTAAATCAATCTGGGGTACCAAACAGGTGGGTGGAGTAAAAACTACAAGTATTAGCGATTATCTAGGTCAATAGTAATGATGCAAAACATTTTTCGTCCTGACATATGGGGAGGGGGTGGGAAAAAAAAAATTTATCCCCTTTTTTTTATTTAAAACGATCTCGCATTTGCACAAAATTAATTTTAAAAACGAATAAGATTTAAAAATCCCCGTAACAGTAGCCAGCTATCTACTAGCTTCATGTCCACATGGGACCATGAGCTTGCATTTATATCGTTTTAGGGCGTGGCGCGTGATCGTATCAAGTTAGGTTTTTTTAATATGGATTCCAAGTTATAATATTACTTTCATTACAACTTCATTTAGGTCAACACTCTATGCTATATTAACGCCTCCCATTGTTTTACATCCCACCAAGGGATCAAATTTTTGCGTTTTTTTTATTTTTACCCTTTTTTAGGGATATTGTTTTTTGTTTTTGCAACTGCAACATCCATAAAAAATGATAATAAGCATTTTTTTTTTTTTTTATTAAAAATACTTTTTTTGAAAAAAAATTGTATTAACAGCTAAAAATTAGATCATTAATGTGACTAGTGCGTAACTATACCATTTTTTATGGTCAAAGGGAAGATCCCCCCCCCCCCCCCCAAAACTGAGGAAATAATGCATTTTTCATTACGAATATGTATTTGTAGATTAGAGGATATATAGCTTGATATCCGCATGGTTTTTTATTATCTGTTTATTAGTTCTATGTCATTGTTTTTATTTATGCAGGTGAATTAAGCTTCACGTTTTGCTTACAATTACTTAGTTCCATCAGTTTTGCTGTCTGTCTCTATACGGTGATAAATACGTCCTATGAAATAAAGGTAGCTAATTTTATATATATTTTGAGAGCGTTTTATGATGAAAATTATTAGAGTAGATATGTTTATTAAGTATTATTTGGGGAAACATGAGGGTGTGGGATGCCCCTGAATATGGTATCAGCTATCGTTTGGGTAAAAGAGAATCATTTGCAAAATAATTAGCATGAAAATAAAATCCATTACTTCCCCTCCTCGTTCCACAATGGCATTTTAAGGCAAAATACTTTTTCTTAGAACTAGGAAAGTGATTATATGTCAGCGGGGACGAATTTGTGAAAAATTTGGGTACCGATTTTGTTCGTCTTATGCCGTTAGTCAAATAATAATCTGAAGGCGAGGCGATACCAACAATCTAGCAGAAAATTCATTTTGGGTACTTTCTTATCCTATTGCCTTTATGACCCGATCTTGTATGCCCTATATATATTAAATTTAGATAAAAATGTATTTAAAATTCACTACACATGTCCAACCTTTTAGAACAGACACGATCAATATGTTCAAGTTCCTATTCTATAACTACACATAGAGGAAATTAACTATCTATGCCGTGATGACTAGACTTCTGATGTTCCGTTCTCTGTTCGTAACGGTTGTCTGCTTAAAAATTCATCTCCCCACATTGGTTATTCCCGGAATGTACTTCTATGGTAAACTGGAATTGGCTTGTCTATGAGGCACTCAAAGACCCAGCGCAATAACCTAGGCACATTTTCATGCCTTGACGTACTGTGACACACTGACACGAGAGGATTTATGCTTCTGACTGGATCCTATATTGATATGTCCATTGAGATAAATCTTGGAACCTTTGTTTTATATACCACAAGATGAGCTGCCACTCAGACATTCTTTCTTTCACTTGTTGAATAATTTTATGTGTTCTGCTGTATTCAACATACGGCTAGCAAAGCTACTGGGTTAATTCCCCATCAAGGTGAAATTTGGACCGTTGTAAACATAGAGAGCTGCACCCCCCAATAACTCGAATATTACTCTCGCAATACCCGGTTCTCAGAATTGTAAATCTCTTGGACTTCTTAATTCAGGGTAATTTCAAAATAGGCCTGCTTGTGAGCTTTTCTTTCAATTCGTGTTATGTTAAATCACATTGCGCAGACCAAATAATTCCTATCCAGGATTTCCTTTGCGACTGCGTTAAAAATCAGTCATATGTGGACAGCTATCTCCAATTGGAGTTATGAAGTTTATATGCTTACTTTTGGTAATTATAAACATAAAAAAAAAAAAACAAAAAACAAACATAAATAAAAAGACCACATAATGAGGGGACAAAAGAACGACACATTTTTTGTTTGTGGGTTCCTTCGGTGTTTTATTAAAACTTCTCCAGTGGATCTCTCTTTGGGGGTTCCCCGGGAGGTCATGGTTTGTTTCCTGATGTTTTCTCCTGAGTTATTAGTTGTAGGCTGTGTGGCCCCTAAGAATTCCAGCTCTTTACACGTTCCAACACCTATGAGCTTTATTCCGTCAAGGTCTGAGCTGTCAAATTGGTACTCTCTCAATCGATCAAACAACATATTCAGAGAGTTAATGTGTATTCCTCAAATATTGTTTCTGTAGCCTATGGAGAAGAATATCATCCATGAAGTTAGTGTGATAAGCACTCATGATTCCCGTTATGGAATTTCTACAGGGAGATCCCAGTTAACTTTTCCTCATCATCTCTCGAAAACACACACGGGTTGCATTTTTCAGACCCGAAAATGGCCAACATATTTATTTTAAATATCTTCATAATTGTTCCTACCCTGAGTGCTGACTAAGTGCCTAACTTAAAATAAGTTTGATGTATCTACCTCTTTGGCCTCCGTTTTTTTACTTTGGAAACTGAATAGTGCCCCTTTGGATTGCTCTTTCTCAAGCAGATCCACTATAATAGAGAAATATAATTTAGCTTCTATTCAGCCATGGCAAACATCTAAGGATTGTGTATCAAGGATAAAGGATTCCTACCTGAACCTTCTGTTGACAGCATTCCAGTTTTCCTGTAATCTATACACACCTGTGTGTCTCTCCAAGATGGATATTCTTACACAGATCACACTGGTAACATTAGGGAGACTGAGAGGGGAGAATATTCCCTGTGACGAGATTAATCCTTTTCACTCACACAAGATAAAAATCTATCATCCTCCCTATAACAGCTTTTTCCTTAGGCGAACGGAAATACGATATATGCTTTTCAAATACAGATAGGTAAGTTGAGGACTATATGAGTATTTCAATATCTATACTCCAATAAATATGTATTGCCCGGAACGGTACCGTTTAACAACCAATCTGTATGATTATTCAGGAAAAATAAACCTGTTGGAACCTTTCATCCCTTCTGATCTTTTCCTAGTTTAAACAGTAGATTATCGATGTTTGTGAATTCAACTGATTTTATAACCTTTGGTCAGCTTGCTGTTTTCAACAGGGATGTAAGGTTAATATTAATGAAAGAAGTGAGTGGTTCAATACTTTTTTCATCATCCATTATCCTTGCTAAACAGACACGGGTCAGTAGGTGTATCTGTCTCATGATCTGGTTTCTAAGAGTTTCTACTGTCCAGATATTTCTTCAGGAGTTTGCTGACTAATTCACATGATAGTATATATTTTTCCTTTACCTTTAATTATCTATCATTATTAATTTGTTCTAGACACACTTCTCTAGAACTGTATATGGAACCTTTTTTTTTTTTGCCATCCTCAATTTGGCAATTTTATTCTGGCCTGCCGGGCAGTAGAAGAAGGTAGCACCTTTCTCTGTACCACAAATAATTTCGATCCTTCGCTTTCTTATTGTAAATAGGCAGCATGCATTTTCATCCTGGCTTGTCTTTTCAAAATTTTTCATTGAGGCAAGTTTCCAGTCCCTGTTTTCAGTTTAACACGATGAGTGTGTCAGAGCTCATTCCAACATATTGAAATGATTGTGTAATATTTCTTCTGCTGATTTTCATCAGTCCACTCGTCTTAACAGAAGGCTTCCCAGTGGACCTTTATATTGCATTCCATGACAAATAGTTGCCGGGGCCATACCGGTTGAACTTATGGGGGAGGTGGTACCTCCCGGAAGGCAATCAGGTGACGAGGGGCAAGGTCACGTGTTCCCATGGTACTCTTTGCTTATGCTCATGAGTCCAACTTCCTCTAGGGGACATGAGATTCACATCGTGTGCTACCAATTTTTACTTTGGGCCCATTTCTTGAGTGGTTAATCGGGCTACAGCTTGAAAGTGTCCTTGTTTGAAAGATTATAATTACTCTTCTCTTTACAGCTTTATCTCCTTGTGAAAGTAGAAATTGAGCCATGACACGCCAGTCACGATAAGACGACTGAGATGGAAACCAAACCTTTGTAGAGCAAACTGATAAAGAGCTGCCTCTGCCACATGTTCGAACACTAGAAGAAACCTCTTTCTTCATGTTCTGAAGCATAGTGTCCCACCATTGTCAGACATAGATAACTTAGTTCATCAGTTGGTCAAGAGTGATTTGGTCAGGTCTCCGAACCTCTGTCTACAAAATATAAAATAAGTGTAGTCGAAAGGAGGCTCTCCCACTTTTGTTTAGTAGACTACTTTTTCCCACTGAGTTACTGGAGCTACTGTCTCCTCCCCATTCTTTTACAGAATAATCAATGATCACCGGTACACCAGGACAGAAAGCTTTGCCATAACTTACCGACTTGGGCTTCGGGTATTCCGGTCCAGAAATGAATGGACAAGCTATACGCTTGCCCAGTGCGCATGATCTCACATAATGTGCGGACTGGAAGGGAACTCCTCATAATGTTCCCACTATGATGCAACATGGCTTTTACAGTCATAATATCGAATTTGGTGCAAAAGAGTCACATCTTTTTACGTAGACCATTTGCGTATCGTCATGGCGCGACCTGGCACTCATATATCCAATGTGTTCTTCATATAGAAATCCTCCTTTGCCTGGAGTGTATTTTTGGCAGAAATTTCTTAAAACAAGCTGTGAGGGTACCTTATCCTCCGGCCTCCTGTGCCTGAGTTCCTCATTATCAAATCACTGATTGGAAAATTCGGCTTATTTTCCGGATTATCCCCCTCCTTTCAATATGCGTTAATGTGATCTGAGTATGCACTGTTGCCAATTGGTCTACAGTTGTCTTTGGATTCCCATAAGACAGTATTCTACACCCCCAATATCATGAGGGTAGATTTGTTTTTCATTTATTAAGACTGCTGCTTTAATTATTTCTTCCCACTATCGCGTTTCACAATTTATCCTGGCGACGGGAAGTGTCCAGTGGTCGCTACGTCAAGTTGGTTGCAATTTTCTTATAATCTCCACTGCTTTCTGATGGTGTATTTATCTGAACCACCTGCACAGGTGAGCTACTGTCCACAACTGAATCATAAATCATAATCCCGTATCATACATAACACCTTATAGGGACACCATTGCATGTTACAGTGTATTTACATCAGCTGTCGTAGGTTCTGTGGTGACAGGTTTTTGTGAATGTTCAGTTTGTTCAGTAAGGTGAACCTTTCCTCACCTACTGCAACTACCCATTTATCACTTGCAGCAAATAGTAGGAGGTCTCTTTCACCGCTACACTTTTTTCAGGTGTTATGGTTGTCATCGTTGACAATAACGACAATACTTCTTTCCTTGGTTTAAAGGGTTTGTATGTCATTTTATATTTCTTTCATTACCCCGAATTGTGAGGTTTTTATTATTATAGTTCATTGCGAATAAGCCTATCAAACTGGGTGCTTAAATTTAAACCTTTGTTATCTGGTCTCTATGGTCAAACTTATTAAAGTTTTGAGGTGCCTTAAAATTGTCTACCTGTTTCTTTTTATTTTCAACTTACCTCTGCTTGGGTCTGCCTGATACCTCTCAGCGACATTGAGTAAACTCACCCAGCCTCTCTGCACCTGTGTTGTTCCATGGAGAAACTTTCTCAGGTCTGGAGCCATGGACTCTCTTAGCTGCTTCAATAAGGATCATTTCCTTAAGATTTTTGGGTTTTCCCCAGAGCAGTTCATATTCTCCAAGTAGGTCTCTAACCGTGCAGAGAACTGGTGATAAGACTCACCCCGACAGTAGTTTGGCATTCCTAATTTTTTTTTTTTTCTATAAAATTCCCCATTCATTTCATATCTTAACAAAAGAGCCTGCTTTAGCATGTCATAATTGTCCTGATCATCCCTGCTCATCTTGGCAAAAACTTCATAAGCTGTACCACGAAGCCCTTGTGATAACTTTAGGCTCCACCTTTCTCTCTCTAAACTATACGTGGGTAGCCAAAAGTTCATATCTATTTAGGTAACTTTCTATGTCATCGTCTTTCTCAACAAAATGGTCTAAATGAAAACTCATAGCTGAGGTTGAGGCTCCCTGACTAGCAGTAGCATCTGTATCATCTGATGCAAAAGGGCTAGCACCATTTTATTTTCAGGAGCATGGCCCTTTGAATTTTCTAGCTCCCTTAGTCGTAGCTCATGCCCCCTCTGCAATCTTCAATCTTCTGCTTCCCTCTGCTGTCGTTTTTCTTCTGCCTCCCTTTCGGCAGTCAATCTTTTTTTCTTCTCTTTCTGTAGATAATCTCTTTTCTTCCCTTTCTGCAGCCTGTTTCTTTTCCTCTGCCTCCCTTTTAGCCTTTTTCTCTTCCAACTGGAGCCTCTTTATTTCCGCCTCATGATCCGCCTCCAATGCCCTAGCCTCTTTGTCAGCCTCGATCTGTAGCCTCCTAATTTCTTTATCTGCCTCTAACTTTCTTTCTGCTTCATATTTTCTTTCTTCACGTTCAATATATTTGTTACATTCAGTTGTGACATAAGGAATCATAATTTGCCCCCCCCCCCCATTCCCAATTCTTTAGCAGCCAGCACAGCAGCAGAACGAAACTTAGCCAGATCAGCCATTTTGTACTAGGCAAACCTTTTACAATTTCTAACTAGACAAATTTCTAATTAAAACTAAGAATTTCTAATTATAACTAAGAACAACCACAGGCACTGATAGCTCAACCACTATTTAATTTCTCCAAAAAGGAATGCTTTTAGTTTTATACTATCTGAGATTCCTAATATAATTGATAATATTTTAAGAATTTAAAATCCCAGAAGCAAACTACCCAATATAGCTTGTGTTATGAAAAGTTCAATTCCCAGGAGCGAGACCCCAATATATGTGGTGGGTTGATGTTAATACAGTTTGTTGTTAAGAAATCTTAGTGTACTGAATGAGGTCAGCTGTGAAGGTCCCTGAATATAATAAATATTTGAGTAAATTTCCAGGGCACCTTTCTACTACCACGACTATGATCTCATTCAGACTTATTCTAGATAGAATGTAAGATGACTACGTTTGGTGTCTAGGGTTATGAAATGTTAGTGTAAGGTTGCATTAACCAACTAAACATATAAACAATTACACAATTTATTTTATTATCTAATACAACACAACAGTACCACGACAATCACATACAAACTACACTTTAAAAGACTATCTTTAGTAAGTCAGTGGTTGAAAGTTTGGTAAAGTTAATATTTTCAATTTATTGTCCTGAATCTGATTTATTTGGAATCAGGACTGACAATCAATAGTGAAATCATAGAAATTAATTACATCAATCAATTTACACAATGGGTCTTCTGACCATAATACACATATTATTATTTAAGGGTGTAGTTGTATTGTTTAACTGAGGTGACTTCTAGTATACACTGGTTGATTGTTTATTATCATCATCTCTGCATGTTGTTTGTAAGTTTTTATGGACACTGATGGAATGTTTATATCACTATTCCCAGTCTCTTTTTCTAATATAATGTTAGTTGAGCGAATAGGTGCCGAAACATGCACCTATCTCTGTAATATGATGTAGGAATCTTCCTGCACTTCGATGAACGACAACCTTCAGCTCCCACTTCTTCAGGAATGATGGTGGTTTACAGTTGTCTCCGAAAAAGGCAAGACTGTGGCATGAATATATCGGCCCACTGTAGTCTGGCACCAGTTATTGACAGCAACCAAAACCCTCTGAAATCAGAAGGATATGCCTCCTTCGTAATCAACAGCCTACAATAATATTCAACAACCAGTACAGGCACATTACAAACAAACATGCAAGATCAGCTCTTTACGACAATCCCTTTCACCAGTTTCTTTTGATGTGACCAGGTATACCAGTATTCCTCTCCCCTAATAGTTACAACTCCTCTGCAATTTCAGCAATAATCTGTTATCCATAGAATAGGATAGGTATTATGCTCCTGGTGATAATCCTATATAATTTAGTTGGTCTACACCTCTCTGATAGTCTTTCATATGCTGGATCAATCTCTAGACTCTGTTTTGAGTCTGCCATAGACTCACTTACTTACAGTCGTATGTTAGTATTTCACATTCAAATTTTATTTTAAATAAAATGTTAAGAAAATCAATCTTACCACAGATGCAAGGAAATAACACAAGTTAAACGATGACTAGGCAATAGAATGTGGCACATTTTCGATCTGCCCTATGTCCAGGCTTTTCCTATGTTAGAAAATTCTCCGCCTGCTCTCATCGATCTTGCTTTGCACAAAATTTACTTGAAATGGTAGTGAACAGTCCCCGTTTCGTACCAGTATCTACTGCTTTGTCCAATGGGACCATGTTTACATTTATTTTTGAATCTATCGTTTCAAATAACAACTCCCAATATGTTTCCAAGGCAAATATATTTTTAGTTTTAGGTCAACCAATCATACTTCGCCTTCCTTCAAAATCCACCCAATCAAATATCCCGTACTTTTTAACCTCATTTACCCAAAGTCGTTTTTTCAAAACATGCCATAAAAAATTATAAGCAGGCATGATCTTTACTTGACAGTCTAGTCGGGTCCACTATAGTTTTATGGCTATAATTAGTTAATTAATGGACTATTTGCGTAACTATTACCATATTCTTTGTCAGCAAGTCCTAAGGTACACGAATATACAATTTATATGGGACTAGTTGGCTTTGTTCCTCTATAAATGCCTTTGTGCAGATGAGGAAGGACATCCCTCGAAACCTTCGGGTATATGAGGCTCTGTCCATTTTGGCTGGAATGACGTCTCGATGGTTCGGTGGTTTTATAGCGAATATGAGTACACATGAGGGCAAGTTCGGGCACAATGGGATAATCACCTGTTTGCCAAGTCACTTCGATTACATGTCCTGCCCATAAGCCTTGTGCACTTGGGTCCCCTCTACACCTCGTTTCACGGGGTAGAAGAGGTTCCGATTATGAGATGAGATGAGACAACTACACCTATAACTTAATGAACAAGTAATTAAACAAGTCGCTGAGTAAATTTTGAATAGAAATCTTTTGTACAATTTATTTTGCCTGTATCTCAATGTAGAGGAGAAGATGTGGTATCAGACCACCATCTTCTGTTGGGTAAAACAAAATTAAAACTCAAGAAATTTACAACAGTATATAGCTATAGACAACAGTACAATGTGGAATATCTAAGAAATCAGGAAATAAGAGAAAAGTTTTCTGTCATTGTATCCAACAAATACAAAGTACTCCAACAGCTGGTAGATGAAGCAGATACGGAAGACCAATGACAACAAGTAAAATATATATGGAACGAGACATGTGAAGAAGTACTGAGAAAAAGAGAACATCGGCACTAAGCATGGATAACAACAGAAACCATTAGTAAGATAGAAGACAGGAAAAACAAGAAAGCAGATTTAAACAGAAGCAAAACCAGAAGCTCCAAAGCCAAGGCTCATGAAGTGTACATAGAAGCAAACAAAGAAGTAAGAAGAAACATCAAAAGATACAAGAGAAGTATATTGAAGAGTTGGCAAGGGAAGCAGAGGAAGATGCAACCAAAAGAAATATGACAAAACAGAAGCTAACAGGGAGATATAAGCAAGCAAATGGCCAAATAAATGATAAGAATGGAAAATTGCTTAGTAATAATATATAAGAACAAATAAAGAGATGGACAGAACATTTTGAGGAACTTCTCAATAGACTAGCTCCAACTAACCCCCCAGACATCCAGCCAGCATAAGAGGAGCTACAAATCAGCTGTGTAAATACCAGGAAAGAGAAGAAATAAAGAAAGCCATAAAGCTTCTGAAAGATTAAACAGCAACTGGCCCAGATGGCATTCCAGCAGATGCCATCAAAACATATATTGATACCGCTACAGAGATATTGTACAAACTACCTATCTTTAGTCTGGGAGAGATATGTAATACCAGCAGAATGGAAGGAAGGTTATCTGGTCAAGTTGCCTAAGAAGGGAAATTTACAAGAGTGCACAAATTATAGAGTAATAATCAGTGCCAGGAAAAGTATTAAACAGAATCATCCTTGAGAGATTAAAAGAGTCCTTAGACAAGCAACTGAACACGCAGGTTTTTTTCGACAAAAAAGATCCTGTACAGACCAGATAGCCACATTGTGAGTAATAGTCAAACAAAGTCTGGAATGGAATTCACCGCTTTACATCGGATTAGTGGACTATGAAAAGACATTTGACAGTGTAGACAGAGAATCACTCTGGAAACTGATGAGGCACTATGGAAGTCCCATGAAGATCATTAACTTAATAAGGAAGACGTATGAAGACATGACATGCAGAGTTCTTCAAGAAGAACAATTTACAGAACCGTTTAGGATAAGAACGGGAGTGAGACAGGGATGCCTCTTGTTTTCATTTCTTTATGAAAACATCGACATCACACAACATAAATGGAATCAAGTGGTATCTGACTAAACAACCTGATGATCTAGATTTTGCAGATGATTTGGCTCTTCTGTTCCATAACCATAATCAGATGCAAGAGAAAATGAAAATTCTCCATGAGAGATCAAGTGGGCCTGAAAATACACAGGGAAAGGACAAAGATTATCAGAATAAATGCAAGAAATGATCACAAGATAAAACTTAAAGAAACACCACTAAAGGATGTAGAATCATACACATATCTTGGTAAATAATAGAGGAAACCTTGAGTCCTGTGAACAGTAAATAAATTAGTAAATAAATAAATAAAGGTAATTAACAGGTTGTTTGACATTTAGAGCAGACGGCTTTGCACGTTTTACTTGTCAGAAGGAAGCTTTACTTTGTTGCCATTCTTCAAGTGTTCATTAAGTGTGAACGGACGCATAAATGTCCATCTCCGATGTGTGTGCTATTATTCAAGAGTTATAACGTTTTATTACAGCTAGGTTGTCCATCTACTTTATGGAGTCTATGCTGGTTTGCTATTTAAGGACAAGTGAATGCTGTATATCAAAGAAAGAGAGAGAGAGAGAGTGGAACTATTTAATAAAGATTGCAGCAACACGTCGAAGACATCTTGTCCATAGTCGACTGACTAGCGACGTTTTTAAGACTGGCTAGTGATGCCATGTTCTTACAGTAATATTTGGGTGCAAGGATATTGGAGCATTGTACAAATTAAATGTATCTTCGTTTGCATGTGCAAACCGGCCTTATGAACTTCTTTACTGTAGAAGTTTTAAATGTGAAAGTGAGTTCACACAAGTAAAGCAGAGTACGAGTGGGACCTCAACGAATAATGAATACCCTAGACGAAATAATCAAAGAGAAATACATTTAACATTTTAAAAGGACCCGCAACAATCACAAACGATAATGGAGAAAAAAACTGAATAAAAATTACAATTAACTTTACAACAATAACAAACTTGCCAAATAACAGGACCTTCACAACTAGACAGATACTGGATCTCGTTAATTCAGTTAAGGCAGTAACACTCAGCTATGTTCGCCGGCCCCTTAATTTGAGCCAAACAGATGCATAAAACTAAAGAACTCACATAAATGTCTCGACCGTAGAATGAGGTATTGAAAGAATTCGTGAGTCCCTCCAACCAGCTACTTAATACAGGAACATATATATATATATATATATATATATATATATATATATATATATATATATATATATATATATATATATATATATATATATATATATATATACGAAAATACATAGAACTTAGAAAAAGAACTCTGACAAACAAGATTCTCGGCATCACACGCTGTATGTAACTTTAAATATACTTATCTGAATGCCAGTAACAAAACTCCTCCTGGTTTTTGCCTCCTTCCCAAGGAATGATGATACACACTCCGTGTAGACCAGGTTAGGTTTAGAATTCACAATCGGCGCACTTGAACAGGATTGTCATTTTGTCCGTCGTCCTCTTGATATAATTGGTGAACAAATCATGAGTGTAGGCCATCATCGGGCATAAAACGTCATGTTATGACCGTAAATTATAAAGGAAAGTCTTTTTCCTTCAACAACTTCACCTTCTGAAGTAGATACTTGAAAATTAGGTCAGCAATTAATGTTCTTTCATCCCCACACAGGTCAGCAGACGACACACACCGCCATTTTGAAAATTTCTGATTTTTACAGAAAACGAAGTCCAACGGCTTGAAAAATTTCTCCTGACATCAGCATTCTACATTTGACTCAGAATCCTGGCTTGTGGTCTCCATCCTGCTGTTGCTGTAGTATATATTATTATTATATGTATAATCTGAGTAAACGTCTTTTTACTCTGGCCAAGATCACATAGGGGTAGAACTGGTAGACAACGCACACAGCAATTCAACTGGAAATATTAATGTCACCACAAATGCAGAGTGGACAATCTACACACTGTTTAATACAATAAACACTGCTCCACATGCCTAATCTTGAAAGCCATGATATCTTATGGCATCACATATACAGTCATCAGTATAGCACTGTACCGTCTGTAGCTAGAACACTGTCGTCGAAAGTATTTTACATTTTTATTTAATCCAGACTCACGTTCTCACCGGAATTCATAATTCCTTTTACAAATATACTAGCATCATCTCACGGTGGTATATGTACTGTTCAAAAAAAGAAACGCAACATTATTGCAGTGGTAATGGACACCAAATTTCAAACTTGTACCAAAATTTTATTTTACGGAATTAATGTTTCAACCTTGGCATGAAGAAACTTTCAGACTTTAACAATGAAATGATGTTCATTAAATTTGGTTTGGACTTTTATTCTTTGCGACTGAGGCCTCCGTTTCAGTAAGGTGTATGGCCTCCTCTGGCCTCTATCAGAGAACGACATCTCCTTGACATGGATCCGATTAGCCGTTGGATCTGTTGTTGTGGGATGGCTGCCCACTCTTCCGTAGTGCAAGAGACAACTGTCGGAGATTGGCTGGAGCCACGTCTCGCTGGCGGAGTCGTCTGTCGAGTTCATCCCATAAGTGTTCTATTGGGTTCATGTCGGATGACATGGCTGGCTACGGAATGGTCTGGACGTTGTTGTCAGCGAGGAACTGGGTGGTGAGCTGTGCCACATGAAGTTGAGCGTTATCCTGCTGAAAAATCGACGCTCGTGCAGCCAGAAGTGGAAGGACGTGAGGACGAAGAATTTCAGCGACGTATCGTTGGACATTCAGGCGTCCTTCAATTTGCAACAGGTCACTTCTTCCTATGAAGTTGATCGCCCCCCACATCAGTACACCTCCACCACCATGTGGAGGAGCCTCATCAACGCTGTTCTGGGCGTAGCACTCATGGACTCTGCGGGAAACTCTTCTCCGTCTATCGTGTCGCTGGAGCACAAAAAATGATTCATCACTAAACCAAACCCGTCTCCAGTCATTCTCAACGGTCCAGTGACGATGCTGGTTTGCCCACTGCAGTCGGTTCTGACGATGCCGGTCCGTAAGAACAGGAACTCTGTAGGGTCTTCTAGCCTAAAGACCAGAGTCGTGCAGCCGGTTCCTGACCGTTTGATCTGAAATTCATAAGAACAGGAACTCTGTTGGGTCTTCTAGCCCAAAGACCAGAGTCGTGCAGCCGGTTTCTGACCGTTTGATCTGAAATTCGATGAGCTGCTGACATTGACTGGACTGTGGAGGAAGCAGATGCTAGTCGATTCATGAGGTGACGCAGCCGTATGAAGCGGTCTTCGGCAGGAGTTGTGACTCTGGGTCTTCCACTGCGAGGCCGGTTTGCCACTGAGCCAGTTTCTTGAAATCGCCTCCAAAGGCGACTAATGGTGCTTCTAACCACATTAAATTGTCTGGCCACTACACTTTGTGACTGCCCAGTCTGTAAACGTCCAATAATGATGAGTCGTTGTTCTGTAGTGAGATGAGCCATACTTGCGCATTGAATTTTCAACTGAATTTATTCGAGGAGCGTCAATCTTTTATACGCATTCAATAATATGGTCAGAGAGTTTTGTGTTCAGTAAGTTTCACGGGATTCTCATGAACCTGTCACGAGTTATTGTCAAAAATGTTGTTTTGACCTTGATCTCTTTCATGACCTCATGAATCATGAGGTGAGAACAATTCAGGTAACCACGAAAAGTTAATTACCAGGTGGACACAGTCGATAGGGTGACTGATGTCCAATCAGCGAATATTTTTTATAAAAGTAACGCCAAAAAAGTTGCGTTTCTTTATTTGAACAGTATAGATGATCTAGTGATGGAACATCATAGGAATATGTCACGAAATAATATAAGTCTCAGGAGCTGAGAGACATACGTCCACATGCCACAATGAAATACACAGAACACCCCAGCATACGATCTCTTACTTTTGCTGATCCCAACTTTAACGTCTGCGAACTGCACCTCGAGGCAATGACGTAACTTCCTGTTACTAAGGACTACCGATAATAAACAAACATGGATTCTTGTCGAACCATTTTGATATCGAAAGACATGTTATGAATTGTACTCATAACAATGAGGTTCCCTGCCCCATACGCCCCATAACGTGCACTGGTGGTTTATGTAGGAATTTGTTTTATATGATGAGGTTACCTGCCCCATGTGGTTTATGTGGGAACGTGTTTTATATGATGATGTTACCTGTCCCATGTCTTACACTGGTGGTTTATGTGAGAATGTGTTTTATATGATGATGTTACCTGTCCCATGTCTTACACTGGTGGTTTATGTGAGAATGTGTTTTATATGATGATGTTACCTGTCCCATATCTTACACTGGTGGTTTATGTGAGAATGTGTTTTATATGATGATGTTACCTGTCTCATGTCTTACACTGGTGGTTTATGTGAGAATGTGTTTTATATGATGATGTTACCTGCCCCATGTGGTTTAAGTGGGGATGTGTTTTATATGATGGGGTTACCTGCCCCATGTGGTTTATGTGGGGATGTGTTTTATATGATGAGGTTACCTGGCCCATGTCTTACACTGGTGGTTTATGTGGGAATTTGTTTTATATGATGAGGTTCACTGTCCTATGTCTTACACTGGTGGTTTATGTGGGAATTTGTTTTATATGATGAGGTTACCTGTCTCATGTCTTACACTGGTGGTTTATGTGGGAATTTGTTTTATATGATGAGGTTACCTGTCCCATGTCTTAGACTGGTGGTTTATGTGGGGATGTGTTTTATATGATGATGTTACCTGTCCCATGGCTAACACTGGTGGTTTATATGAGAATATGTTTTATATGATGAGGTTACCTGTCCCATGTCTTACACTGGTGGTTTATGTGAGAATGTGTTTTATATGATGAGGTAACCTGTCCCATGTCTTACACTGGTGGTTTATGTGAGAATATGTTTTATATGATGAGGTTACCTGTCCCATGTCTTACACTGGTAGTTTATGTGAGAATATGTTTCATATGATGAGGTTACCTGTCCCATGTCTTACACTGGTGGTTTATGTGAGAATGTGTTTTATATGATGAGGTTACCTGTCCCATGTCTTACTACATGATGTTATTCTAGAGATATTGCGAAATATTACTTCGAAAGAAACACAAACTTTCTTTTTCGTCCGACAAAACTGAGACGAACATAAATTTACCCGACATGCTCTCCGAGTCGCACACTAACCTACTATTTAAGGACGCCGGGATATTCAAATGAGACACTTCTCACATACTAGATATTGTAATATTGTATAACAGACTCACCGTCACTACTCACACAAAATAATGTGATAATGTATAACAGACTCACTGTCACTTCTCACATACTAGATATTGTATTATTGTATAACAGACACTGTCACTACTCACAAGATATTGTGATATTGTATAACAGACTATAACTTTTTATAAATTTATAAAGGACATGCAAGGCAAATTGCTTACTGCCCCGAAGGAAGTAATGGAAAGATGGAAAGAATATTTCTCAGAACTCCTTGATGGCGAGCAAGGTAAAGCATCAGACATGATAACCACAAGCACAGAAGAGGAAACCAATGGTGATGAAAGATGGAAGAACTGAAGGCAGCACTGGAGAAAATCAAGATGGGCAAAGCAGCAGGGCATGATGGTATAACACCAGAAATGGTTAAGTACATGGGAGCATCAGGCGACCTATTACTCTTAAGGGTCCTGCAGGCAGCGTGGTAAAACAAGACATACCAAAGGATTGGGAGATTGCCATCATAACACCAATTTTTCAAAAGGGTGACAATCGACAGTGTGGAAACCATAGAGGCATATCCCTTGTTAGTGTCCCTGATAAAATCTACTCTAGAATCCTAGAGCAGAGACTCAGACGCCTAGCTGAGCCACAAGTGGATGAGGTCCAGTGCGGATTCAGAGCAAACCGAAGTACTCAAGACCTAATCTTCACACTCAGACAGCTGAGTAAAAAGGCCCTTGAGTATAAGAGCGAGATCCATCTTTGTTTCATAGATCTGGAAAAGGCGTTTGACAGGGTCCCTTGGAGCAAACTTTGAGACTGTTTGGCAAGGAAGAACATTCCAGCACCTCTGATTCATGCTATACAGAGCTTCTACAAGTCTTGCATAAATTATGTGAGGACAGCAAACCATAAGTCAGAAAGGTTCAGGACCACAACTGGTGTAAGACAAGGTGATATCCTGTCACCTTATCTTTTCATACTTCTCATGGACGATGTTATCAAGGCATATAAGGAGAGAACACGAAAGTATTCAGTGGGGTACTGGAAGATTTTACAGGTATGTATTTTAGAGCTGGCATTTGCTCGTGATGTTGCCCTCATTGCTAAATCATATGCACATCTCCAATCCAACCTGCAAGTCTGGAAGAAAGAGCTGGAGAAGAGAGGGATGGTCATAAGCAGCTCTAAAACAAAATCCATGGTGATATCACGAGAAGAAAGAAGACATCAGATTAAACTGGGAGAACAGGTCCTGGAGCAGGTCGACCACTTTAAATATCTCGGAGCTATTATAGACCGAAAGGGAGGCAAGAAAGAGGTTGGTAAGAAAACAAAGATAGCTGTATACCACTCCACCTATGTCCCAGTCTTGACATATGGATGCGAGTCATGGGCAATGACTACAACCCACAAAAGCCACATCCAACTTCAGAAATGAGGTATCTGAGGAAGGTGGTTGAAGTAACAAGAAGAGACATGGTTCGCAACCAGACGATACGTCAAGGCCTAAAATCCCACCCTCTGCAGACCCAAGTAGAACAGTCCCAACTAAGATGGTTTGGCCATGTCTACAGAATGGGAGAAGATCGGCTACCATGACAAGCATGGGAAACAAAGAGCCAGGAATCCAGAACCCCAAGACGACCCAGAGTCCGCTGGGAGGACAACATTAGACAATCTTTGAAGGACCGAGGACTAGAATGGAACCAGGCCAGAAAGAAGACAGCCGATATGATAGTCTGGCGCTCTCTCTTCCAAACCTCTACACCTCACGGTAGAAGGGGAACGACTAAGTAAGTAACTAAGTATAACAGACTCACTTTCACTACTCACATACTAGCTATTGTGATATTGTATAACAGACTCACTGTCCCTACTCACACACAAAATAATGTGATATTGTATAACAGACTCACTGTCACTACCCATACACAAAATAATGTGATATTGTATAACAGACTCACTGTCACTACCCATACACAAAATAATGTGATATTGTATAACAGACTCACTGTCACTACCCATACACAAAATAATGTGATATTGTATAACAGACTCATTGTCACTACTCACACACAAGATAATTGTTATATTAAATAACATTCTAACTTTGCATAATACACACATACACAAATGACATAATCGAAACATTACATAAAACACATACACTACTCACACACACAGACACACACACAATATATATAATTGTGACGTGACATAACACACTAACAGTCACTAGTCCGGGAACTGCACGAGTACCACATGTTATTGACGATGATCAACTAGCAAGTATGAAGATGTTAAAACGTGATTTATTTTATCAAGAACTTGACACGTCTAGACTTTAATGAAAATTGGCTTTCTTTCCAAAACAAATGTTGTTCCTCCAAGTTGTCTTACTTGTATTAACCAATATTGTAAAGATCTATATTATGGTGGGTATGGGTTGTATGTAGATGTAATTTGAATATTTAGCCAGAAACGGCTCGTTTTAAGTATCTTGCCTCCGATACTTGGTCTCCTGTAACGTTATGGCAGAGCTTCCACTTGACCAGATATGTCAAGTGCGTCCTACTATTGCTAGGAGCTGATTGAAGCGTAAAGGAATATAGATAACCACGTAAAGAATATAACATAGTCACTTCGTCAGAACCATGTATACTACAAATCCGTTAACCTTGATGTGGTAACGGTTAGTGCAGTCGGTCAACGTCTTTGGTGAATTGTAATTGTGCTATGTACATTTTTCTACCATGACCATTGCTGGTGAAGAATGTCTGTAAACTACTGATATAAAGTTTCGTCATGAATAAATATGTTGTTAACACTAACTCTTCCAACGAGTATAGTGTTTATCCGTGCCAACTGGTCATCATGTATTCACCCATCTTGCTTCGTTACCGGGTCCTATTGTCATTAACCAGATCATCATCATACGCCAAAGAAACGGCCCACATTATATTCGAGTTACCAAGAAATACGTCGGCCACATGTTGTACGCCCGACAGCCCTGACAACATCAGTGACAGTCCAGTAAAGAAAAACCACCGGTAACACTGACACACATTTTGAGTAGGTCTATGCTCCTTCGGGAATTGAAGGATAATGGTGATGTTAGTTCGGTTTTATCTTGGCTTAGGGGTTGCGCTGTTGGCACTGTCAATAAGACTGCTGACTTAAGAATTATCAGCTTTGGTCGGGCTTACAGGTGGCCGACAAATTCAACAACGTGAGTAGATATTGACGTGGGTCGTAAGAACAGCTTAATGATAACAACGAACATGGTGGTGATGATGATGTGGTCATAAGGTTGACCACCTGGAAAGTAATGTACTCAGAAACCAGGGCTGAACATCAAGGACGACATATTTATTTGTAGACGAATTACAGACGATCATCATAATTTCATGTTAGGCAAAGTACATCAGTTATAATTACCAATATCCAATTTGACCGACCTCACTGACTGCCGAAGTCTTAAGGACGGCGGGAGTATTACGGTAAATATTTCTTTTACATTTCATGTTCCAATTCAATAAGTAATCAATAATGCCGGATATCTTCACTAGAGATTTAACATTGTAATAATTCAAAGACTATTACAGTAGCGGATCTGGACACATTAGCGGCAGGCCATGAAGAGGCGTACCGAAGCCCTACCACGATCTTGCTGAGGATTTATAAGTGGTATCATATCGAGATACTAGAAACAAACGAAACGAGCCAGAATTGGCAAAGGCTAACAATTCACACCGCAAGGTATCATCTCAAATAAATCATGAAGTCTTCCCACCACATGGGGGTAAAGACTTTCAACGAACTTTGTTGGAAGACCTCTGTCTTCCACCACCGGCCTTTTACATCTCACAGCGTCAGCGCTGTTTGGCAACAATCAACACCGATCGCAACAAGTTGCGCTCTTTAGTGCAACAATTGGTACGTAATTAATTAAACTTATAATACTTACTCAGATGCGCACACATAGTGCATCTAACATAGTTAGACTTGCATCTAGTTATGTTTAGTCTCGCACACTTAACTCTTATGCGAAAAAGGACTTAACAGGTGATAACGAGTAAAGAGAAAACGGCAAAAAAGAGTGGGGAAATATAGGTGAAATAAAAAGTGTAGAAACACAAACGACAGAAAAGATCATTACGAAAAAGAGATAACACGAGATCAAACGAAAACTAAATAAGCACGTAAAGAAGAGAGATTTGTATTATTATGTTCAGTTGTACTAACTAGTTTCTTAGCTCGTCTCTAACAGTACCTTTACATAGATTTCTATTATTGTATTCAATTGTACTATAGTTTCTTAGTTAGTCTCTGACAGTACCAGTAAGTTCATATTACTTTCTTCAGCTCTCTGTCACTGACATTTAAAAGTGTAGTATCCTCAGGATTAAAGGTATTTCCCCCACCCCCTCATCCTTTTCCTACTGAAGACTCAGAATAGGTATATTACAAAAAATCACTAAAATTATAAACTGTATGAGATAGGAACATGATCTTTTCTTTAAAGTAAAGTTGACTTTTCGGTAAAATATCATTTGCTTTGAATGTTATACAACTCTGTTGATGGGACTGTAGAAAACAGATTATCTGGCAGAGATAAAATTTACATACAGGCTGTACGCTTTCTAAATTAAACATATTCGGAAAGCTGAAAACAGACATGATTTTATCGAGGTAGATCTTTAGAGCGCTCAGTGTTTCTTAAGTAGATCTCTAAAGGTCTTGAGTTATCTTCCGCTACAATGGTGCCTTACTAGCAAACAACAGTCACTATTACATTCACCATTTCTCACCCCATTCCCTTATTTTAGATTTTATATTATCACTGTTAGTTACGTTTTGAACTGGTGTGAAGATTTAAATATATTTTCATCGTAAACTTTGCATTTAGACTTGGATTATTGTGTACAGTTGTATTAATCCGTTTCCAATCAAGTCACTGACAGAACCAGTAAATTCAAAATACTTTCTGCTTATGTGTGAAGTCTTACTTAAAATATTAAATTGTCTGAATATATAGTACTAGTAAGATAGGATGTTGGCAACTCGTTATTCAACACTCTGGATTTAATTTTAATTCAACTTATTAATCATAATGACATAAGATGTTACTTAATATCATATCATAAAGCTAATTTTAGACATATCTCTAGATGGGTCAGTGATGTGTTTAGAGACTGGAATGAAACTCTGAATGATGTGAACCATGTAAAAATGAAGCATTATATTTATAAAGGAAGTAATTGTCTTGCAAGGGGATTAACAAAGTTGTGAGCAATCATAATAATTAAGTGTTATGTATATTTTAATGCGAAATAAAGCAACATTATTTTTTAAAGATATATCAAGCGATGCTAAGCAATATTAGATTATTATAATAATGTTCTATTGCTGTGTATTTTTGTTTTTAGAGATTCTTGTGCTTTATTAGAGCAATAAATTGACATACTAGATACCTTACTTGGGCAGTCTGTATTTGTTAAAACGTGTACCTCTTCATGCAATATTAGGTATCCCGCAACGTCGTTTAGTTGTCATCGACAAATAACTCCTCAGAGGCACATAGTGCCATCAACACTATAAAACTGGTTTGGTGTGTTCACATTGTAAATGGATGTTCGGTAAAGCTAAGGTTAATGAGAATTTTCGAGAATTTAATGTTTGACAGCCACTAAGGAGTAGGCAGATCGCAACAACGGCAGGAATGCATGAAAAACCCGGGATAAAACCACGTTTATTAACCCCACCCCCACAAAACACATACCAAGTTGGTTAACCCCACCCCCACAAAACACATACCAAGAACAAGAAGAAAAAAGCGAGATACGCGGAGGATGAGACGATAGTGACTACGCAGGATGTACAGGACAATTTGCAGGATAATGATATTTCGGAGGAGATACGAAGATTTAGAACCGAGTGGGATAACTCGGAGAATGAGGTAGTCATGACAATGATAGAATATGAGCAAAGATTACAGGATGGAGAAGAGAGATTGAGAGAACAAGACAGTTCACAGTGAGGGCGAGGAAACCGAAGCAGAAGATACACAGGCGCAGGAAGAAATGGAGCAAGGGATTAGACGAGTGACGAAGAGGTATTGGACGTCATCACACGATTGGTCTTTTTTTTTTCTTTCTCTAACATTTCTATGTTTTTCTGGTCAATTTTAATGCGCTGTTTTTAAATCTGCAAACCGTTTTTCTCTATCAGGTCGGGATCTCTAGAAATATGCAATTGAAGTTTTTTAACAACGCATACAGTATTACAACATCATTTGTACAAGAAGTATAACAGTTATGTAGGCTTGAATTTCTTTGCAGTCGACTTTCGTCGGTGAATGGCATGGGGTACTTCGCGATGAAGCATCCAACAATAATTGGCAAGCATGGTCACACTCCACCGTCCTTGATAACGTGACTCCATTACGGCGATATCTTGATGGAATCGTTCTCCATGTTCATCGCTGACTTCGCCAAGGTTGTCAGGGAAAAAGTCAAGATGCGAATCGAGCAAATGGATTTTGAGGGACATGTTACAGCCCATAATTCTGTATGCATCTATGCACTGCTTAACAATATGCACATAGTCGACAGATTTGTGATTTCCCAGAAAGTTATCGACGATCGATTTAAATGCCATCCATGCGCGAAGTTCACTACCATGTAACAAGTTCTCGAATTGTTTGTCTGCAATAACTTTCCTAATCTGAGGTCCTACAAAGATACCTTCCTTTATCTTTGCATCGCTAATTTGCGGAAACTTTTCTCGAAGATAAGTGAAAGCTTTGCTCGTTTTATCTAACGCTTTTACAAAATTCTTCATGAGCCTCAACTTTATATGTAACGGTGGTAAAATGATGCTGTCTTTGTTAACTAATGGCTCGTGTATTACATTTTTATGCCCGAGCTGCATACGATCCCTGATAGGCCACACCTTTTTTGCATAATGTTCCTGTCTGTTGCGGCTGTCCCATTCACATAGGAAGCAGCAAAATTTAGTATACCCAGTCTGCATGCCCGTGAGAATTGCAATGACCTTTAGGTCTCCACAAATCCGCCATTGGTAGTCATTGTACTTTATTTTTGCCAAAAGTTTAGCCATATTGTCATAAGTTTCTTTCATATGAACAGATTAGGCGACTGGAATTGATGAAAATAAATTTCCATTATGCAATAACACGGCTTTTAGACTAGTCTTGGAAGAGTCGATGAAAAGTCGCCATTCGTTGACTATGTGCTCATGACCGAGGTGCACCATTAGACCTTTTACATCTTTGCAATAGCAAATGTCATCATCCATCTCAAAATATTGAACAAGTTCTCTGTGTCTATGACGAAATTTAGATATCGGAGTATTGGGCGCTAAAAGATTCCATTCTTTGAGTTGCGAACCGAGTAATTCCGCTTGTCCTTTGGTGAGAGCGAGATCACGTATTAGATCTGAAAGTTCTGAATGGTTAATTAAGTGAACACCATCATTCACCAGTATATAATCCGAGTCAGAATTAGTTTCTAAAGCAGATAAACTATCACTTTCTGATGGTTCATTTACGTCCAACGGATATTGTTCTGGTAGAACTGGGATCGGACACGTGATTGGATCATGAGGCACTGGTTTCGAAACCGATTCAATATTTGGATAAACCACAGACTTTCTAGTTTTAAAAGTGAAACCATAGATATTTGTCAAGCATAAGTAACAATCAGTAGCGTGATTTGTCGGTTCACGCCATATTACTGGCACTCCAAAAGGCATCGACTTATGCTTCGGCGATTTTCGTAACCAACCTGCCAATGTATTTGCACAAGTCGAACAAACTGTATTTGGCTTCCAAGATTTATTTGCATCATCAACTTTCGAATCGAAATAAAGTTCATATGCTTTCTTTAGCAATGGTGTACAGTTTTTCTGGTGAACACGATCGGTAAAATATCCGCACACGTAACAGAACAGATCAGCGAATTTCTACAACTTCTAGAAGCCATATTTCACTCGGAATTATTTCAAAATACAGTAACTATTTGAAATATAACGTAACATATGTTATGCATCTTTTAGCAGTATAAAAAGTAGAATTATTTTGCATTTTATTAATTTTTAAAAAGTTATATAGTAAAAATTAAAAGGAGCAAATAACGGTTTCCCAAAAATATATTTATTCACAAATATCTTAAGAACCCGACGTGATAGAGATAAACGGATTTCAAATTTGAAATCAGCGCAAGAAACTGACATAAGAACACTTATTCTTATATAAGAAAGAAAAATGTTGTTTGTCAGTGTTATGATAGGCACCTGGCAAAGTTGAGAAATACGACACAGTTAGAGGTGAGACCAAATAGAAAGAGTAGGGCAAGAGAAGCAGACAAAGTCGATCATAGACATAACAGGAGAAGTAGACAAAGTCGATCATAGACATAACAGGAGAAGTGGACAAAGTCGATCACAGACATAACAGGAGAAGACAACAAGATTTAGACACGTCCATATCACGGTACTCAGACTGGTGAGAGTCTGACGAAGATTGTGATGGTAGTCGTAGGGACAAGGATAGAAGGGCCCATGAACGAAGAAATAGTGGTGAAAGGGAGGACGAGAAAGAGATAGCTGCACTTTACAGATATATCGATAAAAAATACAAAGAGTCAAAGAACAAGGGGAACAGAAGAGGAAGCAGAGACTGAACAGAGTACCGATCTCAGAGCCGATATAGAGAGAGAAATAAGAGAAGTAGTAGTGGAAGAGATGTGGATCGACGAGATTACCGATACACGAGTCCAGGTGAAGAGAGAAATAGGAGAAATAACGGTAAATACAGAGAAAAGAAGCGGCATTGAAAGGCAAGGATTATGAGACACGAGGTAATAGATGAGATGCATAAACCAAGGGAAATGATGGAAGAAGTAAGGAGTACGAACGAAAGAACATTATTTTCGAAGGGTTAAGAACTGGGCGTGCAGGCCCGTCTAACATCTTGCCCTTCCACTCTCATTTATCTTGCATACTATATCCTTTCATTCCCACATGTTACTTTAAGCATTCATTTAAAGGCACGCAACATTATAAAGTTAACATAACAGCATTCATATACAATCATAATAAAAAAATGAGTAGGTTTTTTTTTTTAATCAAACAAGATAGTAATTGGGAAAAAAATTAATAAATAAATAATAAAATAAAATAAACAAAACAATAAATAAATAAAAAAATTAATAAATTATGTATACCCACACTCACTCATGCGGTCAAACCGTCTACAATTAATCTGTATTTTTGAATGTGCCATCAATCGTGAATACAAAAATTACAAAAACACATTCTCGCTTATTTCCATACATTTTTGGCGGAAAATGAAATAATAATAATAACACTTTCTTACTCACTTCTGTGGCAGGTAAAGAAAAAAAATGTATATCTGCTTATTATCATATACATCATCCCATTTAAGCAAACGAAAACATTCACATTTCTAAAGTACAGTTGTATGCGGGTACATTCTCACATACATTACATTTTATAATAATATTTTAAAGAGAATATAATCATATAATAATATTACATGAATATAAAACAAATTATTCACAAAAAACGAGCGGAAGAGGAAAAGATATGTTGACCTATGGATGAGATGTTGACAGGCAAATGCTGTTTCTATAGGGGTAGATAATCAGTGTTGAGGAAGTGTTTGAAAAGTACTTTGTTAAATGAATATTGTATAGGTAGGCTTTTTAGGTGGTGTGGAAGGCTGTTCCATATGTAGGCTCCAGAGTACTTCTACTGGTTTGAAACAATGATTGTAGTTACGGCTGGGCATTGTTAGATAGAATTGCGTGAGTCAGCTTGGCTTTCTTGTAAAGATGTTTTTTTAGGGACAGTATTTTGGGTTCTTTTCCTGTCCATGGTCGGCGTCTGTGGCCTAATGGATATGAACGCAGTTTCATAATCCAGATATACCAGGTTCGAAACCTGCTGCAGGCGGTTTGGTAGCAGATCGCTTTGTGTGGATTTTTAACAATGGTATAAGCGCCGTACCGTTCAGAAAGCAATGGCAAACTACTGAATGAAAAAAATTGCCTAGAAAAATCACAAACAGCCAATAAAAGCTGGGGTTGATTGCCACGTCATGTAAAGGATAAGCAACTAACTTTTTTTTTTCCCTGTCCATGTGTGTGGTATCGTGCGATTATCGGTGATCAGACGTACTGCTCTTTTATGCAGGGAGTGCAGTATCTTCGAGGTGGAAGCAGGGCAACCATCCCATAGTGTAGAGCAGTAATCTAGATGTGTCTGTATATGCGAGGTGTAGAACAATAGTCTGGTGTCTGCGTCTAAGAAGTGTTTTATGTTGGCTAGCTGGCACGTCTTTTGAGCTAAGTGTTTGGTTAAATTCCGTACATGGGAGTTCCACGTTAAGTGCTGGTCAATCGTCATCCCTAGAACTTTGTGTTCTGTTACATGTTCAATTTGTATTGATTCCGCGTGTAGCTGTAGCGATTTTTGTTGGTGCATTTTAGGAGTTTCTGTCTGGTGGTAATCAACATAGATTTCTTTTTTGCTGTGTTTACTGGCATACGATTCATTTTACTCCATTTTGTTAGATTGCCTACATCGCTTTGAAGAGTCATTTCAAGTGCCTCGCAGTCATTGTCACTAGTGTAGATTGTACAATCATCTGCAAAGAGGTCACATGTTGAATATTTTAGATGTAGTGGCAGGTCGTTGATGGACATTGAGAAGAGTAGGGGCCCAACAATAGAACCCTGCGGTACTCCTGTATCTATCTTCGAGAAATCTGATGTCGAGTTTTTGTAAAGCACTAACTGTTGTCGATCTGCCAGGAATGGTTTGATAATGTTTAGTGGATTATGGCTTATTCTGAGGGTTTCCAACTTTTGAACCAAGATAGTATGGTCAATCATGTCAAGTGCTTTTTTGAAGTCAACAAAAACAGCACCACCTAATTTTCCATCGTAAATATGACAGACTAAATAAGGAAATAGTAATTAAATGCAAAACAGCAAAAAAAACATGGCTATATCAGAAATGCAGAGAGCTTGGTGCGAAACAGAACAGACATAAAATCTATGTAGAGTACAAGCAAATACATGAGTTAACAGGAAGAAGGACACAAACAGTCACTGGCTGTTTGAAATCAAAAGAAGGAACATTGTTAATGGGTCATGAGAACATGATAGAAAGGTGGACAGAATACATCAAGAAGCTGTATGGTGATGAAAGACCAGATTTGTAGGACCAGGACAGTTGTGACGGACCTCCAATACTTGTGGCAGAGGTAGAGGATGACATGCGCCACATGATAGAAAGGTGGACAGGATACATCAAGAAGCTGTATGGTGATGAAAGACCAGATTTGTACAACCAGGACAGTTGTGACGGACCTCCAATACTTGTGGCAGAAGTAGAGGATGACATGCGCCACATGAAGAAAGGTGGACAGAATACATCAAGAAGCTGTATGGTGATGAAAGACCAGATTTGTACAACCAGGACAGTTGTGACGGACCTCCAATACTTGTGGCAGAGGTAGAGGATGACATGCACACCATGAAGAAAGGCGAAGCGCTTGGACCGGATAATATAACTGTAGAGGAAATGGAAGCTTTGGGATAATTTGATTAGAAGTGATAACAAAGATCTTAAATGACATCTACAACAGTGGTCAAATACCTGATGATCTGCTAAAATCAATATTCATAGCTTTGCCAAAGAAACAAGGAGCCATGGAATGTGAAGAACATCGCACCATTAGTCTTATAAGTCATGTGACCAAAATATTATTACGGATTATCATGAGAAGAGTGAGAAATAAAATTATACCAGAAATCAGTGATGAACAGTGTCAATTTGTAGAAGGTAAATGCACAAACAATGCTATATATATTATAATAACATTACTAGAAAGAGCCATAGAGGTGAAGACAGATCTGTATTTATGCTTTATAGATTACACTAAGGCATTTGACAAGGTGAAACATGCGGAAATTATCAAAATGTTAGAAAGCATCAACACTGATGGTAAAGACTTGAGGATAATAAAGAACATGTACTGGCAACAAACAGCAGCTGTAAGAATTAGCAGTCAGATAGGAACGTATCAGCAAGTAAAAAAGGGTGTCAGACAGGGATGTGTGCTGTCACCGAACCTGTTCAATTTGTACTGATAAAATATAATGAGATCTCTAGAGGACATGCCAGGAATATCATTTGGCGGACATAATATAAACAACTTGAGATACGCTGATGATACAGTCTTAATAGCAAAAAGTGAAAAGGAGCTGCAGGCAATGGTGGATACAGTTGTGACAAAAAGTGAAAATAAAGGCCTTAGCCTAAATAGCAAAAAGAAAGAAGTAATGGTCATCTCAAAGAAAAGGGCTTCCCCAGAATACACTATCAAAGTAAATGGAACAGTTTTAAAACAAGTCTTACTTACTTACTTAGTCGTTCCCCTTCTACCGTGAAGTGTAGAGGTTTGGAAGAGAGAGCGCCAGACTATCCTATCGGCTGTCTTCCTTCTGGCCTGGTTCCATTCTAGTCGTCGGTCCTTCAAAGATTGTCTAATGTTGTCCTCCCAGCGGACTCTAGGTCGTCCTGTGGGTCTGGATCCTTTGCTCTTTGTTTCCCATGCTTGTCGTGGTAGCCGATCTTCTCCCATTCTGCAGACATGGCCAAACCATCTTAGTTGGGACTATTCTACTTGAGTCTGCAGGGGGTGGGATTTAAGGCCTTGACGTATCGTCTGGTTGCGTACCATGTCTCTTCTTGTTACTTCAACCACCTTCCTCAGATACCTCATTTCTGAGGTTTGGATCTGGCTTTTGTGGGTTGTAGTCATTGCCCATGACTCGCATCCATATGTCAAGACTGGGACATAGGTGGAGCGGTATACAGCCATCTTCGTTTTCTTACCAACCTCTCTCTTGCTGAGGAATCCTCGATTTATGTCCTGAAAATGTCTCCCAGCTTCTGCTTTTCGAGTGGCCAACTCTTCTTTGATGCCTCCCTTTTGGTCAATAATAGCTCCGAGGTATTTAAAGTGGTCGACCTGCTCCAGGACCTGTTCTCCCAGTTTAATCTGATGTCTTCTTTCTTCTCGTGATATCACTATGGATTTTGTTTTAGAGCTGCTTATGACCATCCCTCTCTTCTCCAGCTCTTCCTTCCAGACTTGCAGGTTGAATTGGAGATGTGCCTCTGATTTAGCAATCAGGGCAACATCATCAGCAAATGCCAGCTCCAAAATACAGACCTGTCTCATCTTCCAGTACCCCACTGAATACTTTCTTGTTCTCTCCTTACATGCCTTAATGACATCGTCCATGAGGAGTATGAAAAGGTAAGGTGACAGGATATCACCTTGTCTTACACCAGTGGTGGTCCTGAACTCTTCTGACTTATGGTTTGCTGTCCTCACATAATTTCTGCAAGACTTGTAGAAGCTCTGTATAGCATGAATCAGAGGTGCTGGAATGTTCTTCCTTGCCAAACAATCCCAAAGTTTGCTCCAGGGGACCCTGTCAAACGCCTTTTTCAGATCTATGAAACAAAGATGGATCTCACTCTTATTCTCAAGGGCCTTTTTATTCAGCTGTCTGAGTGTGAAGATTAGGTCTTGAGTACTTCGGTTCGCTCGGAATCCGCACTGGACCTCATCCAGTTGTTGCTCAGCTAGGCATCGGAGTCTCTGCTCTAGGATTCTAGAGTAAATTTTACCAGGGACACTGAGAAGAGATATGCCTCTATGGTTTCCACACTGTCGATTGTCACCCTTTTTGAAAATTGGTGTTATGATGGCAATCTCCCAATCCTTTGGTATGGTCTTGTTGTACCACGCTGTCTGTAGAAACCAAAGACGCAGCGACTCATAGCTTGACTGCCTGCGTCAGGACCAGTGAATCAGAGCTGGTCAAGACCGCACTCCACCTCCACGTGGTGGTCCTGGAAACAGTCTGCAGCAGTGCAGTCTGGCTGAGCGAGTGTGGATTGCAATGGGAAGGCAAACCCGGTCCCTAAAAAATGCCGTGCAGAAGTCGGATGTGTCGACCGAAAGGTGCAGATATCACAGCTTAGGCGTAAACAAACACAACGCAACCACCGTCCTTTTCAGGGCGAACGAAGAAGAAGAACCCTTAAGAGTAATAGGTTGCCTGATGCTCCCATGTACTTAACCATTTCTGGTGTTATACCATCATGCCCTGCTGCTTTGCCCATCTCGATTTTCTCCAGTGCTGCCTTCAGTTCTTCCATCTTTATGTCATCTTCACCATCATAGGTTTTCTCTTCTGTGCTAGTGGTTATCATTTCTGATGCTTCACCATGCTCACCATCCAGGAGTTCTGAGAAATATTCTTTCCATCTTTCCATTACTTCCTTCAGGACAGTAATCAATTTGCCTTGCTTGTCCTTTATAAATTTGAGAGGGCAATTTTTTTTCCTTTCTCATGTTCTTTAGGGTCTTATAGAACAATTTCTGGTTTTCTTGTGCATCTTTTTCTAGCTTTTCTCCAAATTCTTCCCAAGACTTTTGTTTTGCTGCTAGCACTTTGTTCTTTGCTTCTGTTCTGAGTATCACATATTCTTTATATTTTTCTATCTGTCCTGTTGTGTCTTTAGCTCCTAAGTATTGTTTCCATGCCATTTTCTTCTCTCTTATTTTCTCTTTGACTTCCTCTGTCCACCAACGTGTCCTCTTTCTCTTGTTTCCAAGTCGGACTTCACCTCATGCTTCTGCTGCAGCTGTCTTTATGATATCCTTGAATTTATTCCAGAGGGTTTCCAAGTCATCAGGTTGTTCTTCTGTGTTTCTCACCGCTGCAGCAATAAGCCCCTGATATCTGGTCTTAATTTCTGGCTCTTTCAGCTTGTAGGTCCTAATGCTCATTTCTCTCGCTCGTTTACTTGGTTTCTTGCGTGATGTTGGGCAGTTCCTAGGTTGAGGAACTCTTTCAGTTGTTCTTTTGATTGTTAGCAGGTAGTGATCACTTCCAATCTCTGGCCCCCTCTAGACTCTAGCATCTCGGACATATTTGAATGAGCTTCTCCTAACAATGGCATAGTTGATCACTGACTTCTCATTCTTGGTTGGTTCACATCTAGTGTATGCATGTATGCGCTTATGGGGGAACTTTGTGTTTGTGATGATCAGATTCTGCTCACTGCAGAATCTAAGGAGTCGCTTTCCATTGTCATTGAGAGTATCTTCTCCATATCTTCCGATAACTCCACCCCATCTAGCATGGTCATTTCCAACTCTGGCATTAAAATCTCCGAGCATATAACTTCATCTAGGCAGTCATCCACTGTCCTTTGAAGCAGCTCGAAGAATTCCTCCTTGACCTCTGCTCTCTCATCCTCATTTGGCCCATACACTATGACCAGGTTGACTATGGTTTCTCCTTCTTTTAGTTTTACAACCATAATGCGCTCCGAGACAAAGTTCCATCCCTTGATACTATCTTTCTGGTTTTTGGCCACAATGCAACCCACGCCCCCTTTAGCTCTTTCAGATGTGGATACACCACTGTAGAGCAGCGTGTTGCCATCGAGATCTATGACTCCATGTCCCTTTTTCTTTGTTTCGGTAATAGCCAGGATTTCTAATTTTGCTTTCCTCATCTCTTCCACCAGCTCCTCTTCTTTCCCATTTATACTTCTTGTGTTCCAAGTTCCAAAAGTCGTAGTCCGTAGTCCGCTCCAGTTCGTCGCCTTTAGAATCAATCCGGTTTTCTCTCTTATATTGCTCGTAATCATAGTTTAAAGCAAACAGGTGATTGGCCTGTTGTGCCTTTGCATGGTGGAGGGGCTGCCTCCTTACGGCCTCCATGCAGGCCGCCCTCCTCCTTTTACATCGGGGCTTGGGACCGGCATAGGCGGAGTTCTTAAAACAAGTCACTAAATTCAAATACCTAGGCACATTAGTAACAACGGATGGAAAATGCATCTCAGAAGTGAAGAGCAGAATAGCTCAGGCAAAAGCAGCATTCTTTAAAATGAAGATTATTTTATACAACAATTCATTGTCATTGGAAGTAAGAAAGAGGGATCTTAGGTTTTATATAGAACCAATTCTGACATATGGGAGTGAGTCATGGACAATTTGCAAACAAAAGGGGAAGGCACTAGAGGCTACAGAGATGTGGTTTTACAGAAGAATGTTAAAAATACCACGGATAGCCAAAGGAGTAATGAGGATGTCCTGAATGAGGCCAATGCACAAAGGAAACTTATATCACAGTCAGAAAGAGGCAATCCACTTTTTTGGGGGGTATGCCATTAGAAGAGGAAAGCTGGAATACATCGTAACAACAGGTAAGAAAATACCTCATAACAACAGGTAAGATTGAAGGAAAAACAGATAGAGGAAGACAAAGAGAACAAATACTGGACAGTTTGACATCGCGGCATGGAAATAAGTCAACAGCAGAGTTGATAAATTGTATTGGAGACAGGATGTTGTGGAGAGACATGATCTCCTACGCCACTAGGCATGGTACTTGATGACAATGATTTTATATATATATATATATATATATATATATATATATATATATATATATATATATATATATATATATATATATATATATATATATATATATATATATATATATATATATATATATATATATATATATATATATATATATATATATATATATATATATATATATAATATATCTATATATATTTGATCGCCTTGCGGGCCACACCTTAGTCGATATTCACGTCGTGAGATTCAGTGAGATGATAGATCACGTCAATAAAAAATCAACCACTACCATCAAGCAGCCTTTTTGGAAGGGTACTATGGTTTGTGTTTGGCAGCGTTAAATAAACTGCGGCACTTGTTAGTTGGGTTTTAAAATAAGTGAAGGTCTACTTAAAAAACAAGACAAAGGCCGCAGTCTCAATTATAATGCAGCCCATTGTGATTGACAATATTTGTACACGAATTAAAACTTCTTTCATGTTTTTATTTTTTTCAGTTTTTGTATGGATGTTTTTTGTGTGTGTGTGTGTGTGTTTTTTTTTTTTTTTTTTTTTTTTTTTTTTGATGGTTTTTTTTATTTCTGGGGGGTAACAGAGATTGATTGTAGAAATAGACTAAGTGATACACGATCCCATCATATTTACAAGGAAAATATACCCAGACTCGTGTTATCTGTGTTTTAAAACAAGTGTAGACCTGCTTAAAAAAGTCAAAGGTCGCATGTCTCAATTATAATGCAGCTCACTGTAATTGAAAATATTTGTACACGAATCAACTCATTTGGTACGTGTTTTCGGTCTTTGTTTGGGTTTTGAGCTTAAGCGCTTATCGTATATTTATTTTATCCATAAGTGTGTAATGAAATAAAAAGCAGAAGATAATTTCATGTAGAATCAGCGCCCCAGGCGTTTTGTAAATTTGAAGTTACTGTTTTTGACTGCAAGCTATAAACTCCGTGAAAAATTATTTGTGGCTTTTTAGTGCATTAAAAGCCTGTGTTTAAAATACTTTTATTTTTTAATTTTTTTTATTTTCTACTTTTTAATGTTATCTTTTTGTTTTGGTTTTTAAATTTAAGTCAAATGTAATCGATCCGCTAATAACATTATCAGTTTGCGATAAAAAAGTCCAGAGCGCGGGAGGCAGATTTAATTATTCAGTATATTACACGCAAAGTTAATATGCTTTTTGTTTTATTTTAAAAAAATCTTGATAAGAGTTGTAAATTACATTTATTTTAAATGTAGTTGTCAGTTTTGTGTATTTCTGTGCACGCGTGTGCGATGGTGTGTATGTGAAAAAAGGGGGGTGGGGTGGGGGGGGGGGGGGCAATTTCAATATTTCTCTCAAGAGAGACAATCTTGTTGGAAAGAATACACCTAGATTATTTGCAGTTATCACACATTTCACTGATGATACAATACAAACAAGCAAAATTAATATTAATTTTAAAATCGATCCGCTAATGACACTGTTCTAATGCGATAAAAGAGTCCAGAGCACATGAGGCGGATTTCATTATTCAGTATATTACACGGAAAGGTAATGTTTTTTTGTTCTTTTAATTAAAAAAATAATTGTAAATTAATTTTTTTGTTTAAATGTAGTTGTCAGATGTGTGTGTGTGTCTGTGCACGCGCGTGCGTGCGATTGCGTGAGTGTGAAATGGAGGGGGAGGGGGAAGTTTCAATATTTCTCTTAAGAGAGACAATCTTGTTGGAAAGAATACACCTAGATTATTTGCAATTATCGCCAATTTTACTGATGATACAATACTAAGAAATCAAATAAATATTAATTTTAATTTTATTAATTTTATTATTCTCACCACGGATTATTGTATTGTCATGGGGAAAACATAATTATGCCAAGTTTCAGAGCTATTGCTCATCTGGAAGTGACTGAAAAATCGATTGCAAGATTTGAAGGTGATAAGAGAGTGACATACGTTGCAAGTTAAAGAAAAGCCTGTAAAAAAAGATATGGCGACAGACATGAAGAGATAAAGAAGACTAGACAAGAACTTGAATTGATGACACATGACAGGCTAGTAAGGCATGGTATGTTTTTATTGATGCCATGTACGCCAGGGTGAGCTGGAAGGTATTAATGATGATGAAATGTTGGCGGGTTTACTGGGAATACGAGAGTAACAGGGGAGAGAAATGTTCATTTTAATAATGACACTCGCAAGAGATTCACGGTAAAGGAATTTCACAAAGCTTAATGTTGGTGGCACTATGTGCCTGTTTGGAGTTACCGCCTTGTTACCATTAAATGGAACTTTATAACTACATGAAGAGAGACACATTTTTACAAATTACTAATACTTAGGTAAATAATCTGCTGTATAACTTTATTTATTTTGTAAAGCACAAGGAAAACACACAAATAAAAAATGTAGAACTACGTCTTCTTCTTCTTCTTTGATCCTTAGCCGCCGACCGTGAAAGCAGTCAGTGGCCATCACGCCTAGTGGCGTCTTGTAGGGCAACAACAAATTGATTCCACTTTGCTCGATCGGCGGCCATCCTTCGGACAGTGCCCCAACTCTGGTTCATTCTTTGCATCTCAGCCTCCACAGTCCTCCGCCAGGTTATTTTTGGTCGGCCTCTCTTTCGTTTTCTTTCAGGGGTCCAAAGCATAGCTGTTCTTGTGATTGCATCGGGGTCTCTTCTGAGGACATGGCCAACCCAGCTCCAGCGTCTGCCAGCTATGATGGTGTGCATGTCCTCTTGCTTGCTCCGAGTAAGCAGATCTTGGTTGGTGATGGTATTCGGCCAAAAGATTCGGTGAATTTTTTCTTAGGCATGTTGTGTGACAAGAGGACAATTTCGACATTTCCTTCTCTGTAACTCTCCAGCATTCCGCACCATAGAGAAGCACAGAAAGCACACAGCTCTGATATAATCTTAATTTTGTGCTTGTGCTGTATTGAGAGGACTTCCAGATGTTGTTTAGGCTAAAAAAAGGCTGTTCTTGCCTTATTCATTCTGATGTTGATGTCTTTGCCTGCCCCGCCGTCTGGTGTTACTATGCATCCTAGGTATGTGAAGGTGTCTGTCTGTACCAGTTGCTGATTCCTTACTGATATGGGCTCAGGGTTGCTCACATTGAGCGTCATGACCTCTGACTTCTTTAGATTGATGTTCAAGCCCACCTGCTGGCTAAACTTATTAAGTCTATCCGTTTTTTCCTGGATGTGTTGATGTGAAGGTTCTAGTAGTGCAATGTCATCTGCATATTTAAGATCTTCCAATGTAGAAAATGTAGTCCATCTTATTCCTCTTGGACTGCCCTCTGTTGTCTGGCGCATCACCCAATCTATGACTGTTAAAAATAGAGTGGTTGATAACTGGCATTCCTGTCGTACTCCTGTCTTCACCTCAAAGGTTATGTTGCTCTGCCCAACACTACACGTAAAGTTGGCATAGAGGCTTTTTAAGATTGACACTATGCAGCTTGGAATTCCATAAGCCCTCAGTATTTTCCATAAACTGCCCCTATGTATGCTGTCAAAAGCCTTTTCAAAATCCACGAAATTAATGTTCAGCTGTCTTTGCCATTCTGAGCACTGCTCTATAATGTTCCTGAGAGTGAATATATGATCTACACATCTTCTGTTCTTTCTAAATCCTGCTTGTTCTTTCCTCAGTTTGTGGTCTACTGCTTTTGAAATTCTCTGTATAATTATCTTGCCTAGTATTTTGCTGGGAACTGAGAGAAGAGTAATTCCTCTCCAGTTATTGCAGTCTGCAAGATCTCCCTTCTTGGGCAATTTGACAATTATTCCTTTGTTCCACTCTGATGGTGTTGTCCCCGTTTTCCAGACTTGTGCAAATAGTGGTTCTAATAGTTCTGCTTCTAGCTCAGGGTCTGTCTTAAATAGTTCTGCATTTAAGTTATCATGGCCAGGAGCTTTTCCGTTCTTTAACTCTTTGATTGCTGTGATGATTTCTTCTTTTCGTGGAATGTCTGTATTTACATCTAGATCGTTTTCAGCCTCAGGTACATTCAATTGTGTCTCTCCTGGTTCCTTGTTCAGAGTTTCTCTGAAGTGCTCTGCCCATCTTGTTTCCTGTCCCTCTGCTGTCGTGATGAGATTTCCTTGCTTATCTCTTACGAATGTAATATTGTTTGCACCTCGTTTTCCGCTGATGAATTTAGTTATTTTGTATACTGTGCTTTGTTCATTTCTCAGTGCTGCCTCTTCTGCCTGTCTTGCAAGATCGTCTAGGAAATTCCTTTTGTTGGCTCGGGTTTGGCGTTTAACTTCCTTGTCCAGCTGACTGTACTGTTCGCTATATAGTTGCTTTAACCTGTGGGACTTCGCTTCTGTTTTCTTTCTTTTCATTTCCTTTCTCAGTGTTATGGTGTTTAATGTTTCTGGTGTTATCCAGTCTTGCTTCTTCCTTTCCTGGAATCCCAAGCATGATGTGCTGCTTTCCTTATATATTGTTGAAATAGTGTTGAATTTCTGGTCTAAATCATCAGTCAATGTCTTTTCCTGACTTTTGGCAAATTGATATCGTTTCTTTATGTCAGCCGCAAAAGCTTTTCTGGTAAGGGGGTCCTTCAATTTGCTGATGTCAACCCTTTTCTGTGTAGTTACAGTTGATGCAGCCCTTCTTAGTTTCACTTTCAGTTTTGCTACTACTAAATGGTGATCACTTCCCACATCTGCACCTCTTCTTACCTTCACATCTTGTAATGCATGTCTCCATCTACCGTTAATCATGAAGTGGTCTATCTGGTTTCTGTCCCGACCATTTGGTGATTCCCATGTTAATTTGTGAATTTCTTTATGTGGGAAAAGTGTTCCTCCAATGACCAGGTTATTAATACTACAGAAACTTGTTAATTTATCACCATTTTTGTTTGCTGTTCCGCTGCCGCATTTCCCCATTACTCTTTCATTATATGTATTGTGTGTACCAGCTTTTGCATTGAGGTCTCACATTACTATAATAAGATCATATCTAGGTGTGTCTTCCATTTATTTCTGCAGTTGTTGATAGAATTCATCCTTGACCTCTTCATCGCTGTCATTCGTTGGTGCTTAGCATTGTATTATTGTAGTATTGGTGAATCTACCTCTCAATCTTAATCTTATCAGCCTGTTGTTGATGGGTTTCCATTCCAGTAATGTCCTGTCTATTCCTTTCTTTAGAATAATGGCTACGCCTTCATTGTGTTAACCATCCTCTCTTCCAGAGTAAATTACTGTTTCTCCTGTTGCTGTTTTAACTTTTCCAGCCCCTGTCCATCTGCTCTCGCTTATCCCTAGAATGTGTAACCTATAGTTTCTCATTTCTGCCGTGACCTGGTTTAGTTTACCCGTCTCATTCATTGTCCTGACATTCCAAAATCCTATTCATGTATCATGTTTTGCGGTCAGGACATCCGTTCTCATGTCAGTGGCTTCTTTTCGGCTTTCACCACAGACAGTCATACGAGCCTCAGACTCCGGATGTCCGTCCCGCAGCAAAGTTTGTTTATTCGTTGTTGTTTCTGTAACTTCAATTTTTTTTACATAGACAGGGGTGTCAGCCCTATGCTAAAACCCCCAACCTGGAGGACCAGGGTGTCTGCTTTAGTCTGACCCCTGCTCGCACAAACCTGTCCAGCTTGGTAGAACCTTCCAGGAGTAAAACTCCCGCTGGCATAGCTCTGGGGGTAATCAGGGTACGCAAGCCGCCATACCTCGACAAGGTATTGACACCGGTGATGGCAGGCACAACTACGCAACAAAGTTATAACTGTCTAACTGCGCTAACATATTTTATTATATGTTGTAAAAAATTATTATTACTTAATTAGCATTAAAGAAAACAAAAACCATTTAAATATTACTACTGTTAACATTTTTCTTCTTTCCCTTGCAGTTTTATTGTCTCCCTTATATAATTATGCTACACAGTATACGGTTCTGGATTCAACAATTGTTTCTCATACCTTACCTGCCCATTTCTACTGAAATTTCTATTTATGAAAAAGTTAGTTGCTTATCCTTTACAGGACTTGGCAATCAACCCCAGCTTTTATTGGCTGTTTGTGATTTTTCTAGGCAATTTTTTTCATTCAGTATTTATGAATATGTCTAAAATTACGTTTGTGTTGCGATATTAAGGAACGTCTGCTGCCATTATAATTAAAGTTGAATTAAAAAGAGATCTGTAGTTTTAAAAAGTAGGCAGTTGTCAATATCAATCTTTCCAGTGTTATCTTTAATCATTGTAACATTTGAAGTAAGACTTGACACATAAGAAGAAAATAATTTGAACTTACTGGCTCTGTCAGAGACTTGCTTGGAAACTGGTTAGTATAACTGAACTCAATAACCTAAATCTATTGTGTACAATGTTTACGATGACAATTTAAATTTTTTTTTTTTTTTTTTTTTGGGGGGGGTGGGGGGGGGGGGGGGGGGGGGGGGGGGGGGGGGGGGGGGGGGGGGGGGGGGTGGGGGGGGGGGGAAGGCTTTGTGCCTATGAGGCGTCACTGACAGCTGCACTATATAACTGATGTGTACCATTTCATCACGTGATACACGTTTCTATAAATAATTACTACCCCGAGTTAGCAGTCCAGTTTAGAATTTTATTTTTTTACTGAATCTCAAGCAAAACTTTGTTTTTTAAATTGTTAAAAAAAAGAAAAGAATCTGAGAACGCATTGCATGTTTGAGTATATATTTGTAAAACATTTTGATTAGCATGAAATAAAACAATTATAACACTTAAATATAATTATAGTTCCCAATTTTGTTTTGTTTCCCTTGCAAAACATTTACCTCCCTTATATAACTAGGCTATATAGTACGCAGTTCTTCATTCAACTAGTTTTTTTCTCATACCTGCCGATCTCTTCTGACGTCTGAGCCATCTGTCAATATCTCAAACAAATAAACACAAATAAAATTAAATGTCGTTGTCAAAACGTGACACCATTTACACCAAGTAATATACCTATCATCTCTATGTGTGTGAGTGTTTGTGTATGTTGAGTACCAACATTTACACCAAGTAATATACCTATCACTCTCTCTCTCTCTCTCTCTCTCTCTCTGTGTAGTACTAACATTTACACCAAGTAATATACCTATCTCTGTGTGTGTGTGTGTGTGTGTGTGTGTAGTATTAACATTTACACCAAGTAATATACCAATCTCTGTCTCTCTCTCGCTCTCTCTCTCTCTCTCTCTCTCTGTGTAGTACTAACATTTACACCAAGTAATATACCTATCTCTGTGTGTGTGTGTGTGTGTGTGTGTGTGTAGTATTAACATTTACACCAAGTAATATACCAATCTCTGTCTCTCTCTGTCTCTCTCTCTCTCTCTCTCTGTGTAGTACTAACATTTACACCAAGTAATATACCTATCTCTGTGTGTGTGTGTGTGTGTGTGTGTGTGTAGCACCAACATCTACACCAAGTAATATACCTATCACTCTGTGTGCGTGTTTGTGTGTGTAGTAGTAGTAGTAGTAGTAGTAGTAGTAGTAGTAGTAGTAGTAGTAGTAGTAGCAGCTTATGAGACAAACAATGAATAGGCCTACTGTTTCCTCAAGCGTGTCGTACAAGGCTACTAATATGAGGTTGGTCACAGGACTGGCAGCTTTATAATGTAACACTTATAGCTACAGAGACCACTGTTACAACTGACATCTGAATGTATAGGCTTCCTGTGAGGGGGCGGGGGGGGGGGGGGTAGCTGTTGGTGGGTTGGAGAAATCCATGCTACCATTATTCATAATAAATGTATCATTTTAAAACATACATAGTTATCATTTTAAAACATACATAGTTATCATTTTAAAACAAACATAGTTATCATTTTCTCATCGTCGTTACCAATGCTATATTCGGCTAATGCAGTATTTTAAGGAAGTCAGAATTCACATATAAGGAGATTTGAACTTACCAGTTCTGTCAGAGACTTGATCGGAAATGGGACACAACTGAAGACATAATCCAAATAAATGTACAATGTTTACGATGATAATAAATTAAAGTGTTTACAACAGTTCACAACAAAGAACAGAGAAACGTTCAGTTAAAAACTGCTCAGCGGAGAAGGCGATGGGGGATACTGATAATATACCATCTAAGACGAGTGACTGGAATGTCACGTGGTGGATATGACACTGATTGTCGTTGTCTGGTAAATGGAGAACCTTAATGTGTACCAGATTCTCCCGTCCTGTGTCTACCTCTCAAGATCTTTCTTTCTCTACTTTATCATTGTTATTTGTGTCTAAATGAATAAATCCTCACTTGTGACTTTCGGATATTCTTGTTACAAAGGTCAAAACAAGGGGCAATAATTACCATTAGGGTCATACGTTTTAATTACTGTTTTATTTCGAGAAGCAAAATAAACTAAAAACACAGTATATAAAGATGTGTTGAGTGTTTATTATGTCATCATCATAAATTATTTTGTTCATGTGTTACTGGTAGTACAGTAACATTAGAAAGGTGTCCACTGAAGTTAAATGTCATTAATCTAGCTAAGATAGTGCAGCTACTTACAATAACTGTCATGTATTCAGAGGAAGATATGTTTGGAAGAATTTTTTTTAAATAAGCCTAGTTATGTGACAATTTTAAAATATGTATAATTGTATTATTTAATGTTGAATTGTTTTGAAAATGTATTATACTTACTTAATCCTTCCTCTTGTACCGTGAGGTGTAAAAGTTTGTAAGAGAGAGCGCCATACTATTCTATCGGCTGTCTTCCTCCTGGCTTGGTTCCATTCTAGTCCTCCATCCTTCAAAGATTGTCTAATGTTGTCCTCCCAGCGGACTTTGGGTCGTCCTGGGGATCTGGATCCCTGGCTCTTTGTTTCCTATGCTTGCAGTGGTAGCCGATCTTCTGCCAGTCTGCAGACATAGCAAAACCTTCTTAGTTGGGACTTTTCTACTTGTGTCTGCGGGGGTTGGGTTTTTCGAACTTGCCGTATCGTCTTGTTGTGGACCATGTATCTTCTTATTACTTCAACCACCTTCCTCAGATACGTCATTTCTGAGGTTTCGATATGGCTTTTGTGGGTTGTAGTCATTGCCCATGACTCGCATCCACACGTTAAGACTGGGACACAGGTGGAGCGTTATGCAGCCATCTTCGTCTTCTTACAAACTTCTCTCTTGCTGAGGAATCCTTTATTTATGGCTTGAAAAAAGTCTCCCAGCTGCTGCTCCTCGGGCAGCCAACTCTTCTTTGATGCATCCCTTCCGGTCTATGACAGCTCCAAGGTATTTAAAGTGGTCGACCTTCTCCAGGACCTGTTCTCCCAGCTTAATCTGATGTCTTCTTTCCTCTCGTGATAGCACCATTGTTTTTGTTTTCGAGCTGCTTATGATCATCTCTCTCTTCTCCAGCTCTTCCTTCCAGACTTGCAGGTTGGATTAAAGATGTGCCTCTGATTTAGAAATTAGGGCAACATCATCAGCAAAATCCAGCTGTGAAATACAGACCTGTCTCATCTTCCAGTACCCCACTGAAAACGTTTCTGTCCTCTCATTACATGCCTTGATGACATCGTCCATGAGGAGTATAAAAAGATAAGGCGACAGGATAATACCTTTTCTTACACCAGTGGTGGTCCTGAATTCTTCTGGTTTGCTGTCCTCTCATAATTTCTGCAAGACTTGTAGAAGCTCTGTATAGCATGAATCAGAGGTGCTGGAATATTCTTCCTTGCCAAACAATCCCATAGAGTGTTCCAGGGGACCTTGTCAAATGCCTTTTCCAGATCTAAGAAGCAAAGATGGATCTCACTCTTATACTCAAGAGCCTATTCACTCAATTGTCTGAGTGTGAAGATTAGGTCTTGAGTACTTCGATTTGCTCGGAAGCCACACTGGACCTCATTCATTTGTGGCTCAGCTAGGCGTCTGAATCTCTGCTCTAGGATTCTAGAGTAAATTTTACCAGTGACACTGAGAAGGGATATACCTCTACGGTTTCCACATTGTCGGTTGTCATCCTTTTTGAAAATCGGTGTTATGATGGCAATCTCCCAATCCTTTGGTATGGTCTTGCACCAAGCTGCCTGTAGGAACCTTAGGAGTAATAGGTCGCTTGCTGCTCCCATGTAGTTAACCATTTCTGGTATTATCCCATCATGTCCTGCTGCTTTGCCCATCTTGATTTTCTTCAGTGCTGCCTTCAGTTATTCCTTCTTTATGTCATCTTCATCACCATTGGTTTCCTCTTCTGTGCCAGTGGTTATCATTTCTGATGCTTGACCTTACTCACCATCCAGGAGCTCTGAAAAATATTCTTTCCATCTTTCCGTTACTTCTTTTGGGGCAATAAGCAATTTGCCTTGCTAGTCCTTTATAAATTTAAGGGAGCATTGTTTTTCCTTCCAAATATTCATTAGGGTCATAGAATAATTTCTGTTTTCTTGCGCATCGTTTACTAGCTTTTCTCCAAATTCTTCCCAGGACTTCTGTTTTGCTGCTAGCACCTTGTTCTTTGCTTCTATTTTGAGTATCATATATTCTCTATATTTCTCTATTTTTCCTGCTGCGTTTTTAGCTCCTAAGTATTGTGTCCATGCCTTTTTCTACTCTTTTATTTTCTCTTTAACCTTATCTGTCCACCAAGGTGTACTGTTTATTTTGTTCCCAAGGCGAACTTCAACACATTCTTCTGCTGCAGCTGTCTGTATGATGTCCTTGATTGTCAGCCAGTGTGTTTCCGGGTCATCAGGCTGTTGTTCTGTGTTACGCACTGCTGTAGCAATAAGCCCCTGGTATCTGGTCTTCCCTTCTGGCTCTCTCAGCTCGTAGGTCTTAATGCTCGTTTCCCCTCTTCGTTTACTTAGCTTCTTGTGTGATGTTAGGCAGTTTCTAGGCCGAGTAACTCTTTCAGTTATTCTTTTAATTGTTAACAAGTAGTGGTCACTTCCAATCTCTGGCCCCCTCCACACTCTAGCATCCCAGACTTACTTGAATACGCTCTTCCTAACTATGGCATTGTCGATAACTGACTTCTCATTCTTTGTTGGTTCACACCTAGTGTATACCTGTATGCGCTTATGGAGGAACTTTGTGTTTGTAATGATCAGATTCTGCTTAGTGCAGAATCTAAGGAATCGCTTTCCATTGTCATTAAGAGTATCTTCACATATCTTCCGATAATTCCACCCCATCTAGCATGGTCATTTCCAGCTCTGGCATTGAAATCTCCGAGCATGATAATTTCATCTAGGCAGTCGTCCAATATCCTTTGAAGTAGCTCAAAGAATTCTTCCTTGACCTCTGCTCGCTCATCTCCTTCGGATGTGTGACACCACTGTAGAGCAGCGTGTCGCCATCGAGATCCATAACTCTTTGTCCTTTTTTCTTTGTTTCTGTTAAAGCCAGGATTTCTCATTTGGCTTTCCTTATCTCTTCCACCAGCTCCTCTTCCTTCCCATTTATACTTCCTGTGTTCCATGTTCCATAAGTCGTAGTCAGTAGTCCGTTACAGTTCGTCGCCTTTAGAATCAGTCCGGTTTTCTCTCTTATGTTTAGCGTAATTTGGTTTTTAAGACAAACAGGTGATTGGCCTGTTGTGCCTTTGCATGATGGAGGGGTTGCCTCCTTACGGCCCCCATGCAGGCAGCTCTCCTCCTTTGTCAGCCGTGCTTGGGACCGACCTAGGCGGAGTTTTGAAAATGTATTATATGAAACAGAAATGCTTGCATTGAAATAGACTGTGACTGTTGTTAATTATTCTGATAATACAGTTTAATTTGTCTCCATTTGATTTTTTATTTATATTGTTTGTTCTTCCAATTTTACACCAGCCCCTTTATTATTTACACGTAACATGCCTTAAATAATCCTACTATTTGTGTGAGCATTGCTCGTATTGATCAGTTGCCTCTCACATTAGTCACACATTTACTGACGTCTGTGACCCATGAGGGAATGATCGTAAAATTACGAACCATCAGCTATCATTATGATTAATCTTTTGGGATGAAAATAACACTATAATTTTCAGAAAATACAGAGTTACCAATATCTCACCTTCGTTACCAGTGCTATTCAGTCAATGTAGTATATTAAGTCAGAATTCACACATAAGGAAATGTGAACTTGTTGGTTCTGTCAGAAACATGCTAGTGAACTAATTAGACAAAAGTGATACTATAACTTCCAAAACAAGGGAATGTGTGCTGGAGGTGGTGAACGTTATACTGACTGTTGTCTACTAACAAGAGGAGAAATTTCTTGACATTCTGGGCATTGAATCAGGTCAAGGTCAGTCTATTTCATTTTTATTTTGTTATTTCACTTTCTTTCGTGCACTTTTGTCATTTGTTGTTCTTCCTGTGCAACATTCTGTGTCGCTTATCTTGTTTGTTTGTTTGTTTGTTTTTTTTTATTCAAATTTTTAATTGATCCATTTTTTCCACTACGGGTTTGCAAGGTTTTTTTTTTCTTTTAATCTATCACTATCATTTCCCTTTAGCTCCCAAAGGAGCATAAACCTTCAACAAACACATTCCAAGTCCTCCAGTCATGTACTATGAACTTAAGGTCTTTCCTCCAGTCATGTACTATCAACTTAAGGTCTGTCCTCCAGTCGTGTACTATCAACTTAAGGTCTGTCCTCCAGTCGTGTACTATCAACTTAAAGTCTGTCCTCCAGTCGTATACTATCAACTTAAGGTCTGTCCTCTAGTCGTGTACTACCAACTTAAGGTCAGTCCTCCAGTCGTGCACTATCAAATTAAGAACTTTCGTCCAGTCATGTACTATCAACTTAGGTCTGTCCTCCAGTCGTGTACTATCAACTTAAGGTCTGTCCTCCAGTCGTGTACTATCAACTTAAGGACTTTCCTCCAGTCGTGTACTATCAACTTAAGGAATTTCCTCCAGTCGTGTACTATCAACTTAAGGTTTTTCCTCCAGTCGTATACTATCATCTTAAGGTCTTTCCGCCAGTCGTGTACTATCAACTTGAGGTCTGTCCTCCAGTCGTGAACTATCAACTTAAAGTCGTTCCTCCAGTCGTGCACTATCAACTTAAGATTTGTCCTCCAGTCGTGTACTATCAACTTAAGGACTTTCCTCTAGTCGTGTACTATCAACTTAAGGACGTTCCTCTAGTCGTGTACTATCAACTTAAGGACTTTCCTCCAATCGTGTACTATCAACGTAAGGACTTTCCATGACTTCCTCAGCACTTTTATTTCTGTCTCCTCTTCTTCGTGTGTGTTTTTTTTTGTCTACCTCTACTTCTCTTACCCTAGGAGATTCTAGAACCAGGACTACCTTGTATAGCAATCCCCCGTATAGCGCTGTTAATTCGTTCTTCACAAATCGGGGCTAATCGAAAAAGCGCTAAAAGAATTTTGATTACATATAAGAAAAAATTGAAATAAAATTACTTATTTACCTAGGTCCAGTTACATGGTCTTATACTGGTAGTTTATGTGGGTATTTGTTGTATATGATGACGTTACCTGTCCCATGTCTTATACTGGTAGTTTATGTGGGTATTTGTTGTATATGATGAGGTTACCTGTCCCATGTCTTATACTGGTAGTTTATGTGGGTATTTGTTGTATATGATGAGGTTACCTGTCCCATGTCTTACACTGGTAGTTTATGTGGGTATTTGTTGTTTATGATGAGATGGCCTGTCCCATGTCTTACACTGGTAGTTTATGTGGGTAGTTGTTGTATATGATGAGGTTACCTGTCCCGTGTCTTATACTGGTGGTTTATGTGGGTATTTGTTGTTTATGATGAGGTTACCTGCCCCATGCTTTACACTGGTAGTTTATGTGGGTATTTGTTGTATATGATGAGGTTACCTGTCCCATGTCTTATACTGGTAGTTTATCTGGGAATTTGTCAAGATGTGGAAGCACATAAATATCTTGTCAGCAATATAAACAAATTGTGCAGCAACTGTCACTGACATAAAATGACAATACAAAAGGAAAAGGAATTTCACTATACGTAAGTGGGAAATGTCATGCCGTTACAAGACAGTCATTTATTCTAAACAACCGAAGTAAGGGAGACAGAGAGAGAGAGACAAAAACAGACATGGGAAAGGAAATAAAGACACATGAAGGGATAAAGATATTGAATGAATAGCCCAGGGTAGAAAGGCATGACATGTTTTATTGAGTTCCTGTTCTTCATGGGGAACTAACAAGTAGCGATGGTGATGATGATGTGATGATGATGTGATGATGATGTGATGATGATGTGATGATGATGATGATGATGATGATGATGATGATGATGATATGTTGCTGGTTTTCTGAGAATAACACAAGGACGAAATGTTTATTCTAATAATTACCCTCGCAAGAGATTAAAGATATCATGTGTTTTGCAACGATTCATTTGACAGCACTATGACAATAATCCAAATACATGTACCATGTTTACGATGATAATACTATATTAAAGTCTTTACAACAGTTCACAACAAAGAATAGAGAAACGTTCAGTTAAAAACTGCACAGCGGAAGGGGAAGGGGGAACTGAAAATATGCCATCTAAAACGAGTGACTGCAATGTCACGTGGTGGATATGATACTGTCATTTGTTGGTAAATGGAGAACCTTAATGTGTACCAGGTTCTCCCGTCCTGTGTCTACCTCTCAAGATCTTTCTTTCTCTACTTTATCGTTTTTATTTGTGTCTACTTTAAATGAATGAATCATCACTTGTATCTTTCGGATATTTATGTTACAAAGTTCAAAACAAGGGGCAGTAAATGCCATTAGGGTCATTAGTCTTAATTACGGTTTTATTTCGAGAATTCCGCCTGGGCCGGTCCCAAGCGCGGCTGAAAAAGGAGCAGGGCAGCTTGTATGGGGGCCGTAATGAGGCACCCCCTCTATAATGCAAAGGCACTTCAGGCCAATCGCCTGTTTGTCTTAAAAACCAGATTACGCAAAACATAAGAGAGAAAACCGGACTGATTCTAAATGCGACGAACTGGAACCTACTACAGACTACGACTTACGGAACATGGAACACAGGAAGTATAAATGGGAGGAAGAGGAATTGGTGGAAGAGATGAGGGAAGCCAAATTAGATATCTTGGCTTTAACAGAAACAAAGAAAAAAAAACAATTTAAAACAATATTTTAAACACATGGTCTTAGTGCACTAAAAACACAAAAATGATTTTTCAAGGAGTTTATAACTTGCAGTAAAAATGTAACATTTAATTGACAAAAAGCCTGGGGCGCTGATTCTATATGAAATTAACTTCTGCTTTATACTTAATTAGACACCTATGGATAAAATATATGATGAGCCCTTAAGCTACATTTCTAGTCTTTGCCCTTGTGTCTAAAGGCGATCCACTGGAACGGACTACGGACTAGGACATACGAAAAATGGAACACAGGAAGTAAAAATGGGAAGGAAGGGGTGTTGGTGGAAGAGATGAGGAAAGCCAAATTAGAAACAAAGAAAAAAGGACAAGGAGTTATGGATCTCGATGGCGACACGATGCTCTACAGTGGTGTCCCCACATCTGAAAGAGCTAAAAGGGGCGTGGGTTATATTATGGCCAAAAATCAACGGGATAATATCAAGGGATGAAACTTTGTAAACAAATAAGGCGTGATGGCCACTGACTGCTTTGACGGTCGGCGGCTAAGGATCAAAGAAGAAGAAACAAATAAGGAGGGGAAACCCGAGGTCTGTAAACTGTAAATAAATAAACAAACGACACACAAAGGTATGATCAGGCACTCAGTGGAAAATAAAGAAGTAGAAGACCAGACAACAGAAAAACAACAGAAGTGATCGGCTTACCGGGATCGAACCAGGACTTTCCGAACGGCACCCACCGCCTAGCCACGGGAGCGAATCGTCACTATCCACTCTGCAAGCTAAGCATTACAAAAATAATGCTTCAATGACAGAGGTCTAGCACGAACCCCCACGCGACCCAGATATGTACCATAGGACGACCCAGACTAATTATAGACGCAATCACTGCTGCAGTTCCACTATGAAACAGTATAGGCCAGATTACACAAGACAAAGGCCTTCATATTGTGTCTAGTAAATGATAGAAGAATGAGAATAAGTAAAGGACAGGACATGAAATTTTGTCTCGGGCCGCATTATGGTCCAAAAACTAAAAGAAGGAGAAACCATAGTCAACCTTGACATTGTGTATTGGCCAAATGAAGATGAGCGAGTAGAGGTCAAGGAGGAATTCTCCAAGCTGCTTCAAAGGACAGTAGACGACTGCCTGGATGAAATTTCCTGCTCGGAGATTTTAACGCCAGAGCTGGGAAACGACCATGCTAGATGGGGTGGAGTTATCGGAAGATGTGGAGAAGATGCTCTTAATGAAAAGCGACTCCTTAGATTCTGCACTAAGCAGAATCTGATCATTACAAACACAAAGTTCCCCCATAAGCGCATACAGGTATACCCTAGGTGTGAACCAACAAAGAATGAGAAGTCATTGATCGACAATTCCATAGTTAGGAAGAGCTCATTGAAGTATGTCCGGGATGCTAGAGTGTGGAGGGGGGCCAGAGATTGGAAATGACCACTATTTGTTAACAATTAAAAGAACAACTGAAATAGTTACTCGGCCTAGGAATTGCCTAGTACTATATTCAGCCATTGTAGTACTCTAGGTAAGTAAAAATCTACACATGAGAAGGTAATATCCACTTACCTGTTGGTCCTGTTAGAGACTTGCTTGGAAACGGGTTAGTACAACTAAATGCAATAAGCCAAATCTGTGTACAATATTTATGGTAGCAAGATATTTAACAATAGATAAAAACCTCGTGACAAAGAAGATTGACGGGAAAAAATGAAAACATAAAATGAGGGAATGGGGACACCGTGGTGGATGTGATACTGACTGACGTTTGCAATGAAGAAGACAACTGGTGAACTAGAAGTAAGGATGGTACAAGCCAAGACGGATCGTTAACTACACAACTCTAGATGGTAGCTGTAGAAGACAACTGGTGAACTAGAAGTAAGGATGGTACAAGCCAAGTCAGATCGTTAAATGCACAACTCTAGATGGTAGCTGTAGAAGACAACTGGTGAACTAGAAGTAAAGATGGTACAAGCCAAGACAGATCGTTAACTGCACAACTCTAGATGGTAGCTGTAGAAGACAACTGGTGAACTAGAAGTAAAGATGGTACAAGCCAAGACAGATCGTTAACTGCACAACTCTAGATGGTAGCTGTAGAAGACAACTGGTGAACTAGAAGTAAGGATGGTACAAGCCAAGACAGATCGTTAACTACACAACTCTAGATGGTAGCTGTAGGAGACAACTGGTGAACTAGAAGTAAGGATGGTACAAGCCAAGTCAGATCGTTAACTACACAACTCTAGATGGTAGATGTAGAAGACAACTGGTGAACTGGAAGTAAGGATGGTACAAGCCAAGTCAGATCGTTAACTGCACAACTCTAGATGGTACCTGTAGGAGACAACTGGTGAACTAGAAGTAAAGATGGTACAAGCCAAGACAGATCGTTAACTGCACAACTCTAGATGGTAGCTGTAGAAGACAACTGGTGAACTAGAAGTAAGGATGGTACAAGCCAAGACAGATCGTTAACTACACAACTCTAGATGGTAGATGTAGAAGACAACTGGTGAACTGGAAGTAAGGATGGTACAAGCCAAGTCAGATCGTTAACTGCACAACTCTAGATGGTAGCTGTAGAAGAGAAATATAAAGCGACTCACCTTCTTGCTAGACCAATCCTATGCTCCAAGGTTGTCTCTATTAATAGTTGGGTAGACTGCAGCTCGTTATTTACCACAACCGATTTTAAAATATTAAATATTCTTTTGAATTTCGCACGAGAAAAACATGTACTAAAACCGGAATTTAAACAAATTAAATGATACGGTGGTCTAGTTAGTACAACTGAACACAGTAATACAAAATATATGTATACTATTTACGATGACAATATATTGAAGTGTTGACAACAGCTCAAAACAAACAATAGTGTAAAGCCATGTGAAGATGTCACCGAGAGACCTACACTAGCATTATTTGTGCAATTGTTAGAACGGGATAAACAGTTAGGACAACTCACAAAGAAAACATAATAAATGAAAAAAATAATACATGGCTACTAACAACAGTTCAAGGTAACATCTCACGTTTACTAAAAGTGAGTGATCATCTTGAGACGTAAATAGAATGTTCGAGAACAGCGAAGATTGACCACTAAATTTAATCCAAAAGATTTGGGTTAACGAATCAGAGAGTGGCAAGGAAACGCACCACGCTAAGATGACCACTGGTCATTAGTTATTGAGTTGGTGATTAGTATGTCAGAGTATGTGTTGAGAAGTTTCGAGCAGCTGTGCGGACAGGTTGTATGTCTGTGGTTTTACAGACTGGCTTTTATGAGTATAAACATATGTCCAGCTACCTAAAGCAAGTGGTAATCTATCGGAAGATAGATATGGATTCTGTGGTTTAGAATTAGTGTTTATTTCTAAAGGAGATAAGCGATTATGCTCTCTTGTAAGTATCTGATTTGTAATAGATTATGCAATAGACAGATTCTTGTTTCCAGGAATGTTTTGTAGAGGCATGATTTGCCAGTTCGCTATGAGAACTATATGACTATGTATAAAGGAAACGGAAGGCTTTGAATATATAAAGAAAACTGAATATTATTGAGGAGCAACTCTAAGTAAAGGTTGATCTACGAGGACTTTGAGTATAGGTTGATCTATCAAGAGATAGATATTACTTCTAAGAAACAGTGAGTGTTTATTTCCACATGAGAACTGCAATTATGCTCTCACTTGTAAGTATCTGACTATGAGTATACATTATGTATAAGATAGATTCTTGTTTCCAGGAATGTTTTGCAGAGGCATGATTAGCCAGTTTGAAAGAAAAACCTATAAATATTTAAAAGATACGGAATGCTACTGAGGAGCATAGGTACCACAAGTATATAGTAGCAGATTTGGGAAGACTAAGAATGTCTACAGGAGATAATATGATAAAGAGGAATATGAACGTTTACAAGACATAGAGCTCACGTATGAAGTACCCGTGATGTTCAAGGATCCAATTTATGATTGTGTGCGTGCTCCATTATTTGAATTACTGGCCATGCTTGTTAACAGTATTGTGTAATTAAAAGTTTTAAAGGATCAGCATGAATTTGATTTCGTCCTTAAATGTTGCTGAACGTATCATTATTGTTTACTCTACCACTATATGAGAAGTCACTATAACATCAAAGAAGGAACTGAACGAACCTGCGATATTAAAAAGGATAGTAGTACCATCTAAGAATTACCACCTCTGGCGGAGTTGACCAGTAATAATATTAACTTGAACTTGGAAGATAACGGAAGAACTGTATTACAACTACCTTTACACACAACTGTATTGTAACGCACTACTATTATATAACACCAAGTGCGGTTACATAATCTGAATGATTGACGCCGCGACCAGTCGTTCTTAGTGACAACATGACTACATCACATGCTGATCAAATGTATCAACAGCAACAGCAACAACAACAGATGCAACAACAAGTCACATTTGTTCCCCATCAACTATCACCGGAACAGGAACCTACAATGGCTGCTCTCAAAAGCATCACTGATTCATTGCATAACGTTGATCATTATGCAAAGTATAACCAGATTAGGTCGGTGGTCACGCCTTTTACATGGGATTCTAAAGCGTTTTGATAATGGTTAATAGATGTAGATAAGTTTGCCACTGTGGTAAACACATGCACATATTCAGATCGCAAGTGAATTTTATATATGTCATAAGACTCCTTGGTAACTGATTTCTTAAGAAGACGTGACAATGCATACCCCAATGAAACTTATGATTTACTTAAGAAAGAGTTGGTGCAACGTTTCTGTGATATAGCCAACACGGAACACACATGGTCACTCTTTCGTCGGATTAGACAAGAACATAAAGAACCCATTCAGTCTTATGGAGAAAAGTTACTAAATCTAGCAGAGGAAGCTTTTCTTGATGGTTTGACAGCATTACAAGATCTAGAAAAAACATCTTGTAGGTATATTTATTGATTAATTGTCAGGGAATAACATCAAACTACACTTGATTCACAAAGATCCGAAAACGATAAATGAAGCGATCCAAATAGCAATTATAGAGGAGAATGTTCGAACAAGATTTAACCAATGTATCGAACAGGAACCTACAGTTGAATCACAGCCAGATCATGAACCGATTGAAATTGGTCATTCTCGCCAGCGTTGGCATCGCCCAAGCCATACGAGTAATCAGGAGCAGTTAAGCGCAAATTATGCTCGACACCCTCATAGACATCAGAACGTACCCCTACTTGTTTTAATTGTGGAATTCGAGGACACCTAGCCCGGGAGTGCCGACGACAACATCGTCGCCTGCACCAGCAAAGCTATAACAACCCACGACATCATAGTTATAGCAATGGTAATTATTATAACCAGAATTTTTGCGGAGCACATACATCTTCCGGTTTTACAAGAGGACAACCACGAATGTACAACCAGGGAAACGGAACAGTCAACCATTAAGCAGGACCGTTAGTGGTGACTATAAAAGTGATGGAAACAACAACTTCCTTTCATCATAGGTCCATACATAGAAAGAAAATTAACAACGTTGTTCCCCACCCAATACCTCCTCATCAAAGACACATGAGCAAGAAGTACATTCCATAAATATTACCCAGGACCCCAGTTCCTGTCTCATCAACATTGACAAGAAGAATTATCGCGCACTTGTGGACACTGGCGCTTCAGTTAGCCTGATTCGGGAACAATTATACAAACAAATTAAACATCTTGTGAAGTTCCGACCATCAAAGACGGATATGGCCTCGGTAACAGGAGTATCATTGAAGTCCTGTGGTACAGCATACAACACATTCCAGATAGGACAGCAACAGCTTACACATCCCTTCATAATTACACGTGGGATGTCCAGAAATTTCATCCTTGGTAGAGACTTCCTTACCCGCTACAACGCCAGAATATATTTTGACCTGCATAAGATCAATGTCAATGGTGAATATATACAGTTACAGGATGACATACATATCGCCTCTCTAGTACGCTTAACAACACCAGTTACAGTACTACCTAACACGCTCGTGATAGCTAAAGGTCGAATTAAAAGTTTCAATTATATCGGACCATGACAAACAATCCAGATTGAAACCTTGGATAATGAGGACATTAATGACGAACCCCTGATGTTTGTTACTGAAGGTATTGCCGAAGTTTCACCCTCCCGTCACTTTCCAGTCATGATTGTAAACACATCGGGACATGCTACGACGATACACAGAGGTGCGATAATTGCTAAAGTACGAAGATCGTCCTTGACCTGTGCGATAAACAATAGAATGCTTGACGTCGGTCAGAGTCAACACCCTCATTCCCCCGCCCCACGCACATTCCAAAATCATACCCCATATGACCACTCTGACTCTTACAAACGATTTCAACGTCAAAGTTCATATGATAACCAATTTACTCACAAGATTAGGCGCTGGATTTCATAAACAAGAACGTTTGTCAAATCGAATAGAACAACAGACAGAAGAAAAATCTGCAGTCAGGAAAGCAACAGGAAACATACATGTCGACGATCACACCACATGTCGAATATGAATAGCACTGATGATGTAGCTGAGAATTATGTTATTCCCAAACACAGAGAAAGAAGACACACTAACCAAGATGATACACCGTTACCAGGAGGACACCCAGGTGATGAATACATTAGACATAATAACGCTGAAGCCCAATAATCTGAGAGATATGATAGAGCTTGTAGAGATGAACCTGATAATACAAAGTATCGACACCCTTCATTCCCCACACCATGTCAGATCCCACACTCACCCACACGCCACCCCACACGTCGAGACTATCTTGATGACACACCGTTACCAGGAGAATACCCAGGTGATGAATACATTAGTCATAGCAACGCTGAAGTCCAAGAATCCGAGAGATATTATCGAGATTGCAGAGATGAACCTAAAGACACATATTTAGATACGGAAAGAACTAAATACCTCCGTTATGCAAAGGAAGTGGATCAAATAATAAAGAGAAAAGCATACGATAGGATATATAGAGGAATAGGCAACAGTAAAAAAAAATCGCATCATGTCAGTCTTGTTACCCACCATTTATTGCCAACCCCAGCAAAGAAAACAGGCCCTTGGTATAATAGATAATTTTCTCAGTATGGTAGACACTATAATCACAGAACAGATGTAGAGCATACTTCATGGCGGAAACCCATTACGAAATACTCAAACAAACCATTGTATCGAAGATATGAACCAAGATATCCAAAGCCCTTCGAATACTGCCGTAGTGAACGAGAGAGTAGACGTAAGATTAACAGAACGGAAGTAGAAAATACATATGTTAAAACACCGTGGACAAACCAACAGTCCCAGATACAGGATCATACACCAGACCAGTTATCGCAATTATTGGCGACACTGAAAGTAGAAGATCAACATAAAACTAAACTTAGTGCGTTCATCACTAAACATCAAGATGTATTCGCACTGACGGATATATAATTAGGCAGAACCAGTACGGTACATATGGACATTCAGACCACAACAGAGGAAACCATTAGTTTGAAACCCTACCACACCCCTTTGAAAAACCGTGAAATAGTTGAGAAGTGTATAAACGACATGTTGAGTGCAGGAATTATAGAAAGATCCAAATCAGCATGGTCATCGCCAATAGTAATTGTATCGAAAAAGGATGGTACAAGTAGATTTTGCTGCGATTACCGCGCATTGAACAGGATTACCTAAATGATTTCATATCCATTACCACGCATTGACATTTACTTTAGCCCAGAAAGAGATAATCGATTACACGGTCGAGATAGCAGCACACTAGTATCAGTGAATGAGAACGAACCCCACCCCCTTCCATAACGAGTCAAACATATTACGGCAGTGGAGGATTACAACCACTAGTTTGAAGTCAGCAAAACCCACACACCAGTCTTCACACTCCAGCTGGGACAGCGAAAATGAGAGGCGCTTGCAAGCAACAAGAAACAACATAACCCACCACAATCGGAGCCCTACAGAAGATCATACAAACATTGAAACATCGCAACTTTCCGATGAGACACACAGCGAAAAGAACATTGTTGATACGCCTTTAGCACCTTATGAGTCAGACCTTGAGATAACAGAACAAGAAGAAAGCGATACTACCAACACTGAGATACGTACCGCCCCTCATCAGGAGATTCATCGCCACGAGCAAAGTTATTACGTCTACCACAAGAGCATGTACGAGCAAAGATCAGAAGAAATCATCGCCCAGTTCACAAGCCGATTCCAGTTTTACAACATCATCCTAATATTCCATCGTCCTCTTTTCCCTGCAGAGCGACTGTTAACACAACATCACAATCGATACCAACTTCGTCACATTACGACAGTCGTCTCTCCAGTAGAGAAATTACATTGTTAGAGCTTGCAAAAGAAGTCTCAAAATTTATGCAGGCAGCGTAATCATCGTAAAGTACTCCCCCAGCAAACTACTAATCGCAGCACTTCCCCAACACAGTGCTTATAGGTGCTCTATCAACATAGTACCTACCACTAAGTCACTTTTTTATTTTTTTTCCAGTGTTTAAGTTAGTTGAATTATTGGACACCTGAACACTCACAATACTCATGTAACTCCTTGAGGGACGAGAGTATGGAACTCTGTGGAAAAAAAACAATAAGACTGTAATCTAGAGAAACACAGAGTCCTGACTATGTAGACGTATTCTAGATAAACTCACAGAGCTTGTAAGTGTACTTCCCAAGATATCGAATTCAGCACACCAGAGGATCGGGACGGATAATTACTGTTAGTTTTGATAGCATTATTGCTATATTTGGTTGTGTAATGTATAAATTTCAGTTATATGCGCATTTAGATTGCAAAAGAGGAAAAAGAGAAAGAAGACAAGAAAAAACATTGAATAGTTATAGCCAAGTTATGGAAATGCGAGAAATTCCTCTTAACCTTATACAGGTAGCAAAGAGTGTACAAGACGCACTAATGGTGAACATCCCTACGACACATCTCACACCCTTTCCCCCTTCACCACTCATAAATGATGTACCCCAGTTACCATTGCGCTGACTACATAGCGACACCAGGAACATGACATGCTTCGTAGTATTGCAGCTTTGAGCAGTAACGATAGTCTAGAATTAGTAGATGAATTACCAAAGATATTATATGTGTCTACTTAAGAGATGATAATGATGACACAGCCACGTAGTCACGTTGACATTAACGTTAGCCAGAAGGACTTTTTATATTTCATAAACTTATGACGCATATGACGTCTATAGTTTTAGACGGAATTAACGACTTGAACGGTGCATCCAAGGCTAAGATCAGTCGGGCACATTCAAATTCTGACCTGATTAGCGACACATGTCTTTCACTATCGCCCCAGAACAGTTAACTATGCACGTTTCGATATGTTGTTAAGTGTAACTCCGCTTATCTAACTGTTTCAATTCAGTAATGACATTGACGGCAGATATTACAGACATTACGAGTGCTGACAAATCTCTGTTTCCAGAGACAGCTAACATGTCGACCTGTATAAAGATAATATATATTGCATGTATTAAATTATTATTGATGAGATGTTGTACCTTATAAGGTTATGTATTATACACTTTAGTAATGATTGATGACACACTTATCCCACGTCGCGATACTTGATAAGTTAATTGATGCATTAGCTATTGGTAATGGAATGACATTACATTTATGGTTTTATCTTTGCGACTTTTCATATTATGACTCAAAATTTATAAATGTATATGTACAGGAGCAGGTGCTGGATAGTACATTATAGTTACGGATTATATAGTTGTTGACAGAACGAAAATGTCTCCCTACGGGATACAATTGTGTGGCCCGGATTGTCACCGAGAGACCTACACTAGCATTATTTTTGCTATTGCTAGAACGAGATGAACAGTTAGGACAACTCACAAAGAAAAAATAATGGCTGAACACAATAATAAATTGCTACTGACAGCAGTTCAAAGTAACAGCTCCCGTTTACTAAACGTGAGTGATCATCTTGAGACGTAAATAGAATGTTCGAGAACAGCGAAGATTGACCAATAAATTTAATCCAAAAGATTTGGGTTAACGAATCAGAGAGTGGCAACGAAACACACCACGCTGAGATGACCAGAGGTCACTAGTTAGTGAGTTGTGATTAGTTAGTGAGAGTATGTGCTGAGAAGTTTCGAGCAGCTGTGTGGACAGATTGTATGTCTGTAGTTTTACAGACTGGCTCTTATGAGTATATACATATGTCAAGCTACCTCAAGCAAGTGTTAATCTATCGGAAGATAGATATGGATTCTGTGGTTTAGAGTTAGTGTTTATTTCTAAAGGAGATCAGCGATTATGCTCTCTTGTAAGTATCTGATTTTGAATACATTATGCAATAGACAAATTCTTGTTTCCAGAAATGTTTTGTAGAGGCATGATCTGCCAGTTCGCTATGAGAACTCTAAGACTATGTATAAAGGAAACGGAAGGCTATGAATATATAAAGGAAACTGAATATTATTGAGGAACAACTCTAATCATCTAAGAATTACCACCTCTGGCGGAGTTGACCAGTAATAATATTAACTTGAACTTGAAAGATAAAGGAAGAACTGTACTACTACTACCTCTACACACAACTGTATTGTACCGCATTACTATTATATAACACCAAGTGCGGTTACAAAGACAGGTACTGATACAAAAGTCAAATTATAACTTCCAAAACAAGAGAATGTGTGCTGGAGGTGGAGAATGTGATACTGAGTGTTGTTTACTAACAAGGGGAGAACTTTTTTGATATTCTGGACGTTGAATAAATTCAGCCTATTACTTTATTATTTTTGTTATTTCATTTTCTTTTGTGCACTTTTGTGGGGGGTTTTTTTTTTTTTTTTGTTCTTCCTGTTCATTTTCTGTGTCGCTCATCTTGTTTATTTAAAACACTTTTTTCTATAAGTGTTTTTCTGCGTTTTTTTTTCTGTTAATCTATCACCACCATTACCATTTAACTCCCAACGGAGCATAAACCTTCAACAAACACATTCCAAGTTACTCCAGTCGTGTACTAGTAACTTAAGGACTTTCCTCCAGTCGTGTACTATCAACTTAAGGAGTTTCCTCCAGTCATATACTTTCAACTTAAGGACTTCCCACCAGTCGTGTACTATTAACTTAAGGACTTTCCTCTAGTCATGTAATATCAACTTAAGAACCTTCCTCCAGTCCAGTACTATCAACTTAAGGACTTTCCTCCAGTCGTGTATTATCAACTTAAGGTCGTTCCTCCAGTCGTGTACTATCAACTTGAGGACTTTCCTCCAGTCGTGTATTATCAACTTAAGGTCTTTCCTCCAGTCGTGTACTATCAACTTAAGGACTTTCCTCCAGTCGTGTGTTACCAACTTAAGGACTTTCCTCCAGTCGTGCATTATCAAGTTAAGGTCTTTCCTCCAGTCGAGTACTATCAGCTTAATGACTTTCCTTCTGTCGTGTACAATAAACTTAAGGACTTTCCTCAGTCGTGTATTATCAACTTAAGTAATATCCCCCAGTCGTGTACTATCAACGTATATACTTTCCTCCAGTCATGTACTATCACCTTAAGGGCATTCCTCCAGTCGTGGACTATCAACTTAAGGACTTTCCTCCAGTCATGTACTATCAACTTAAGTACTTTCCTCCAGTCGTGTATTATCAACTTAAGGACTTTCCTCCAGTCGTGTACTATCAACTTAAGGACTTTCCTCCAGTCGTGTACTATCAACTTAAGGACTTTCCTCCAGTCGTGTACTATCAACTTAAGGACTTTCCTCCAGTCGTGTACTATCAACTTAAGGACTTTCCTCCAGTCGTGTACTATCAACTTAAGGACTTTCCTCCAGTCGTGTACTATCAACTTAAGGACATTCCATAACTACGTCAACACTTTTATTTATGTCTCCTCTTCTTCGTGTGTTTTTTTTATTCTACCTCTACTTGTCTTAAACAAGAAGATCCTAAAACCAGGACTACCTTGTAAAGCAATCCCTCGTATAGCGCTGTTAATTCCATTTTGACAAATCGGAGCTCATCAAAAACGCGCTAACAGAAAATTGATTTCATGTAAGTAAAGATAGAAATAAAATTACTTATTTACCGAGGTCCAGCTACATGGTCTTACACTGGTGGTTTATGTGAGAATTTGTTTTATATGATAAGGTTACCTGTCCCATGTCTTACACTTGTGGTTTATGGGAGGATATGTTTTATATGATGAGGTTACCTGTCCCATGTCTTACACTGGTGGTTTATGGGAGGATGTGTTTTATATGATGAGGTTACCTGTCCCATGTCTTACATTGGTGGTTTATGGGAGGATGTGTTTTATATGATGAGGTTACCTGTATAATGTCTTACACTGGTGGTTTATGAGAGGATATGTTTTATATGATTAGGTTACATGTCCAATGTCTTACTGGTTGTTTATGGGAGGTTGTGTTTTATATGATGAGGTTACCTGTCTCATGTCTTACACTGGGGGTTTATAGGAGGGTGTGTTTTATATGATGAGGTTACCTGTCCCATGTCTTACTGGTCGTTTATGGGAGGATGTGTTTTATATGATGAGGTTACCTGTCCCATGTCTTACACTGGTGGTTTATGTGGAAATGTGTTTTATATGATGAGGTTACCTGTCCCATGTCTTACAATGGTGGTTTATGTGGGAATTTGTTTTATATGATGAGGTTACCTGTCCCATGTCTTACTGGTCGTTTATGGAAGGATGTGTTTTATATGATGAGGTTACCTGTCCCATGTCTTACACTGGTGGTTTATGTGAGAATGTGTTTTATATGATGATGTTACCTGTCCCATGTCTTACACTGGTGGTTTATGTGGGAATGTGTTTTATATGATGAGGTTACCTGTCCCATGTCTTACAATGGTGGTTTATGTGGGAATTTGTTTTATACGAAGAGATTACCTGTCTCATGTCTTACACTGGTGGTTTATGTGGGAATTTGTTTTTTATGATGAGGTTACCTGTCCCATGTCTTACAATGGTGGTTTATGAGAGAATGTGTTTTATATGATGAGGTTACTTGTCCCATGTCTTACACTGGTGGTTTATGTGAGAATGTGTTTTATATGATGAGGTTACGTGTCCCATGTCTTACACTGGTGGTTATTGTGAGAATGTGTTTTATATAATGAGGTTCCTGCCCCATGTCTTACTGGTCGTTTATGGGAGGATGTGTTTTATATGATGAGGTTACCTGCCCCATGTCTTACTGGTTGTTTATGGAAGGATGTGTTTTTTATGATGAGGTTACCTGTCCCATGTCTTACAATGGTGGTTTATGAGAGAATGTGTTTTATATGATGAGGTTACTTGTCCCATGTCTTACACTGGTGGTTTATGTGAGAATGTGTTTTATATGATGATGTTACCTGTCCCATGTCTTACACTGGTGGTTTATGTGGGAATGTGTTTTATATGATGAGGTTACCTGTCCCATGTCTTACAATGGTGGTTTATGTGGGAATTTGTTTTATACGAAGAGATTACCTGTCTCATGTCTTACACTGGTGGTTTATGTGAGAATTTGTTTTATATGATGAGGTTACCTGTCTCATGTCTTACACTGGTGGTTTATGTGAGAATATGTTTTATATGATGAGGTTACCTGTCTCATGTCTTACACTGGTGGTTTATGTGAGAATGTGTTTTATATGATGAGGTTACCTGTCTCATGTCTTACACTGGTGGTTTATGTGAGAATTTGTTTTATATGATGAGGTTACCTGTCTCATGTCTTACACTGGTGGTTTTTGTGAGAATGTGTTATATATGATGAGGTTACCTGTCTCATGTCTTACACTGGTGGTTTATGTGAGAATGTGTTTTATATGATAAGGTTACCTGTCTCATATCTAACACTGGTGGTTTATGTTGAATTTGTTTTATATGATGAGGTTACCTGTCTCATGTCTTACATTGACGGTTTATGTGAGAATGTGTTTTATATGATGAGGTTACCTGTCTCATGTCTTACACTGGCGGTTTATATGGGAATGTGTTTTATATGATGAGGTTACCTGTCCCATGTCTGACACTGGCGGTTTATATGGGAATGTGTTTTATATGATGAGGTTATTTGTCCCATGTCTGACACTGGCGGTTTATATGGGAATGTGTTTTATATGAAGAGGTTACCTGTCCCATGTCTGACACTGGCGGTTTATATGGGAATGTGTTTTATATGATGAGGTTTCCTTTCCCATGTCTTACACTGGTGGTTTATGTGAGAATGTGTTTTATATGATAAGGTTACCTGTCCGATGTCTTACTGGTCGTTTATGGAAGGATGTGTTTTATATGATGAGGTTACCTATCCCATGTCTTACTGGTCGTTTATGGAAGGATGTGTTTTATATGATGAGGTTACCTGTCCCATGTCTTACTGGTCGTTTATGGAAGGATGTGTTTTATATGATGAGGTTACCTGTCCCATGTCTTACTGGTCGTTTATGGAAGGATGTGTGTTTTATATGATGAGGTTACCTGTCCCATGTCTTACTGGTCGTTTATGGAAGGATGTGTTTTATATGATGAGGTTACCTGTCCCATGTCTTACTGGTCGTTTATGGAAGGATGTGTTTTATATGATGAGGTTACCTGTCCCATGTCTTACTGGTCGTTTATGGAAGAATGTGTTTTATATGATGAGGTTACCTGTCCCATGTCTTACTGGTCGTTTATGGAAGGATGTGTTTTATATGATGAGGTTTCCTGTCCCATGTCTTACTGGTCGTTTATGGAAGGATGTGTTTTATATGATGAGGTTTCCTGTCCCATGTCTTACACTGGTGGTTTATGTGAGAATGTGTTTTATATGATGAGGTTATCTGTCCCATGTCTTACACTGGTATTTATGTGAGAATATGTTTTATATGATGAGGTTACCTGTCCCATGTCTTACACTGGTGGTTTATGTGAGAATGTGTTTTATATGATGAGGTTACCTGTCCCATGTCTTACACTGGTGGTTTATGTGAGAATATGTTTTATGTGATGAGGTTACCTGTCCCATGTCTTACACTGGTGGTTTATGTGAGAATATGTTTTATATGATGAGGTTACCTGTCCCATGTCTTACACTGGTGGTTTATGTGAGAATATGTTTTATATGATGAGGTTACCTGTCCCATGTATTACACTGGTGGTTTATGTGTGAATTTGTTTTGTATGATGAGGTTACCTGTCTCATGTCTTACACTGGTGGTTTATGTGAGAATATGTTTTATATGATGAGGTTACTTGTCCCATGTCTTACACTGGTGGTTTATGTGGGAATGTGTTTTATATGATGAGGTTTCCTGTCTCATGTCTTACACTGGTGGTTTATGTGGGAATGTGTTTTATATGATGAGGTTACCTGTCCCATGTCTTACACTGGTGGTTTATGTGGGAATGTGTTTTATATGATGAGGTTTCCTGTCTCATGTCTTACACTGGTGGTTTTTGTGGGAATCTGTTTTATATGATAAGGTTACCTGACTCATGTCTTACACTGGTGGTTTATGTGGGAATGTGTTTTATATGATGAGGTTTTCTGTCCCATGTCTTACACTGGTGGGTTATGTGTGAATTTGTTTTATATGATGAGGTTACCTGTCCCATGTCTTACACTGGTGGTTTATGTGTGAATTTGTTTTATATGATGAGGTGACCTGTCCCATGTCTTACACAGGTGGTTTATGTGAGAATATGTTTTATATGATGAGGTTACCTGTCCCATGTCTTACACTGGTGGTTTATGTGGGAATGTGTTTTATATGATGAGGTTTCCTGTCTCATGTCTTACACTGGTGGTTTATGTGGGAATGTGTTTTATATGATGAGGTTACCTGTCCCATGTTTTACACTGGTGGTTTATGTGGGAATGTGTTTTATATGATGAGGTTTCCTGTCTCATGTCTTACACTGGTGGTTTATGTGGGAATGTGTTTATATGATGAGGTTTCCTGTCTCATGTCTTACACTGGTGGTTTATGTGGGAATGTGTTTTATATGATGAGGTTTCCTGTCCCATATCTTACACTGGTGGTTTATGTGAGAATATGTTTTATATGATAAGGTTACCTGTCCCATGTCTTACACTGGTGGTTTATGTGAGAATATGTTTTATATGATGAGGTTACCTGTCCCATGTCTTACACTGGTGGTTTATGTGTGAATTTGTTTTATATGATGAGGTTACCTGTCCCATGTCTTACACTGGTGGTTTATGTGAGAATATGTTTTATATGATGAGGTTACCTGTCCCATGTCTTACACTGGTGGTTTATGTGTGAATATGTTTTATATGATGAGGTTACCTGTCTCATGTCTTACACTGGTGGTTTATGTGTGAATTTGTTTTATATGATGAGGTTACCTGTCCCATGACTTACACTGGTGGTTTATGTGAGAATATGTTTTATATGATGAGGTTACCTGTCCCATGTCTTACACTGGTGGTTTATGTGAGAATATGTTTTATATGATGAGGTTACCTGTCCCATGTCTTACACTGGTGGTGTATGTGTGAATATGTTTTATATGATGAGGTTACCTGTTCCATGTCTTACACTGGTGGTTTATGTGTGAATATGTTTTATATGATGAGGTTACCTGTCTCATGTCTTACACTGGTGGTATATGTGTGAATTTGTTTCATATGATGAGGTTACCTGTGCCATGTCTTACACCGACGGTTTATGTGAGAATATGTTTTATATCATGAGGTTACCTGTCCAATGTCTTACACTGGTGGTTTATGTGAGAATATGTTTTATATGACGAGGTTACCTGTCCCATGTCTTACACTGGTGGTTTATGTGAGAATATGTTTTATATGATGAGGTTACCCGTCCCATGTCTTACACTGGTGGTTTATGTGAGAATATGTTTTATATGATGAGGTTACCTGTCCCATGTCTTACACTGGTGGTTTATGTGAGAATATGTTTTATATGATGATGTTACCTGTCCCATGTCTTACACAGGTGGTTTATGTGAGAATATGTTTTATATGATAAGGTTACCTGTCCCATGTCTTACACTGGTGGTTTATGTGAGAATATGTTTTATATGATGATGTTACCTGTCTCTTGTCTTACACTGGTGGTTTATGTGAGAATATGTTTTATATGATGAGGTTACCTGTCTCATGTCTTACACTGGTGGTTTATGTAAGAATATGTTTTATATGATGAGGTTACCTGTCCCATGTCTTACACTGGTGGTTTATGTGGGAATGTGTTTTATATGATGAGGTTACCTTTCCCATGTCTTACACTGGTAGTTTATGTGGGAATGTGTTTTATATGATGAGGTTACCTGTCTCATGTCTTACACTGGTGGTTTATGTGGGAATGTGTTTTATATGATGAGGTTTCCTGTAGCATGTATCCCCGAAGATGCAGTAGATCTATTCTACCTTATTTTCATCAGAGACCCCCATGTACAATGTTGTCACCAGAGACCCCCGTGTACAATGCTGTTATCAGAGTCTCCCGGGTACAATGTTGTCATCAGAGACCCCGTGTACAATGTTTTTATCAGAGACCACCGTGTACAATGTTGACATCAGAGACCCCCGTGTACATTGTTGTCACCAGAGACCCCCGTGTACAATGCTGTTATCAGAGACCCCTGTGTACAATGTTGACATCAGAGACCCCGTGTACAATGTTTTTATCAGAGACCACCGTGTACAATGTTGTCATCAGAGACGCCTGTATACCATGTTGTCATCAGCGACCTCCGTGTAAAATGTTGCCATAAGAGACCCCCGTGTACACTGTTTTCGTCAGAGACACCCGTGTACAACGTTTATGATAACTTTATATTTAATCTGACTGACGCTTCTAAACTGCCCCTATGAAGCGAGCTTCTCTCGTACATATCGTCTGAGCTTCGATTCCTCTAAAAGGGACCTACTGTGCACAACTCACTGCACATCACTTTTACTGTTCCTTTAACCTTGAACCTTTATGTGTTTACAATACCTGGCTGACTTAACTACTGAAACTTCTAACTCAGTTTCTTCCCTTAGGTCACTAAACTGTCACAATGACCAAATAATCTACCTATCAGCTCTGTGAAGTTATTTTCACGTAGATACGGTAGCTGATTGTTCAAATCTAATATAACTAAAATGATTTTTAAAAATTAACAAACACAATTGAATGTCCTTGTCAAAGGGGGAAGATAACTGAAAATACAACACTCAAAACTCGGAGTTGGATAAGACGTGACGGATACAATACTGACTGTCGTTTTCTGGTAAATGGAGAACTTTCTTGTCTTGTAGCTTTGGTTATCAAATCAGGCCATTCTATTAGATTATTTTATTGTTGTTTGTTATTTTATTTTCTTCGTGAGTCATTTTATTCGTTTGTTAGTTTCCTTGGGTTGGTTTTTCTTTCTTTCTTGTTCTATAATTTGACTTGCTTAGTTAGTGTTACTTTTACCTCGTGTTACACGGCCTCTACGTTTTCGTCTTTCCGTATCTCTCATCTTATCTTTAGTTTCATCAATGTTGTCCACGTTGTTGCCGTGTTTTTGTCTTATTCTCTTTATTTATCATCATCATTACCCTTTATCTCTGTCACATAATTATTTTGGGTCTCTGCCATATGTCTGTGTGTGTGGTTTGGATGTGACGTACAAGTTACGTCATACAGTTTGATGTTGTTTGTTGGTGTTAGACCAAATAGAAAAGTCCGCTTTGTTCTTCCATTTGCCTATGCCCATTATTGTTAATTTTTAGCACGTTTATTTTTAGATCTGCTACTTTTACTTAAGTCTGTGAATGTGGTAATAATAATAATAATAGCCCCTTCAGTCCTAACTGTCTATGGGAACGTCCTTTCCATTGCGCAAGATCACAGTTACATGGAGATTAAGCTGTTGCCCATGCAACATTTTCCCCCTCTTCACGCAGCGAGTAGATCCAAAGGAATGGCAGTAGCCGGTATACTTTGGTGACAGCCACGACGCAGGAGTTGCCAGAATAATGTCGAATCAACATTAGAATGCCTTAAGGACTCAGACTTCGGATTTATCATCCCGAAGCCTTTCTCGTAAACGGATATTCCCGTAGCGGTGGTTTGAATTAAGAGTTTTGTCTTCTCTCAGATACGCTACCAACCAAGGATCACGAGCCCTTTTTGCCCGAACGCTGCTAGGTTTAAGGCACCAGTGACTCGCCTTCGCCCCTTCTCCCGTCAGTGGAAATAGTTCCGCCGGGCTCAAATTGAGCCACACGTAAAGGCCGTAAGCTGGGCTTGGTTCTCAGGTGCTATTTGTGACACTTGCCATAGAAGCATTTATCTGCAGGTAGGAATGTGGTCAGGATGTTTTCTATAAATTTATCGTTTGGTGGGAAAAAGCTGGTGTCCTATTCATAGTCAAGCAACGTCTGTTCATCTTTCCCTTGTATGACAGTGACCTTAATCAACTTATATTGTTTCTAAGGTTCTCTAATAATGGTTCTACTGCAAGAACATAAAGTAAAGGGGAGAGAGGACTCTCTAGTCTGACAGATCGTGTTAACCTGCAGGAGTTAGTAAATGTACGAATTACCAAGACCTTTATCTCAGGCTTCATGTAGAGAATTGTAATTCATTTACTATATTAGTATTCTCATATGTTACAATGTAATAACATTGTGTGAAGGTATGACAGTGATACTTTACCGAAACCCTTTTTTCTTGGTCAAGGGAGATGATTGACGACTGACAACTCTTCTGGTGAGTGTAGTTAATTATGTCCCCTATGAAATGAGTGCGCTAATTGATGTGTCTGTTCTGGACGCTAGACTGCTGGTCTTCGTGTATAAGAGTCGCCATGAATAAGTTAAGTTCAGTTAGAGCTTTGTTAAAATATTATAGTCAACGTTCAAGAGCGATATTGGTCGGTAGTTTTTATTCAGTGTTTTCTCAGAGTTTATTTTAGGTATTAGAGTGATGTATGATATGTTTAAGCTTGCTGAGAGTTCTTAGTTCTCAAAGGCTTCTGTGTATAAGTTTAGTAGAAAGGAAAGGGGGGAGGGGCTAAAATAGGAAAGAAATGTCAGTAGAATTCTGCTGGTGTTCATCTGGCCAAACGGCAAATTAATTGATCAAAGTTTCAGTTTTCTTTCTTTGATCCTTAGCCCCCGACTATCAACGCAGTCTGTGGTCATCACGCCTGATGGTGTCTTGTATGGCAGCAACAAACTACTTCCACTTTGTTCGTTCGGTGGCCATCCTCCGAAAAAAAATTTTCCTTTGTTACAATCATTGTACCCACTTCATTTTTTTTTTTTTTTGTTCGCTAACCTGATTAGTGTACGGGATAGCTTAAGTATAAACTTAGTTCTTTACTATACTGTCTATCCTATACCCTAGTGTTAATCTTTGACCTTTTGGGTTATTAACTTCTTGCGGGATCTTTTCTCAACAGAGGGAAGGGCACTTGTGGGGTTATTTTCATATATCTGTAAAACTTGCTTTATATTGATTTCTATATGTTTGATGTTGTGAGAAGTTTAAATGATAATAAACTATAGGAGCCGCGCTAGCGTAGTGGTTACAACACCGCTCTGGCGACCGGGTGATTCAGGATCAAATCCGGGAGACGGCATTTGAGGATTTTTCGTCGACCGGGAATTGGACTGGTTTAACTCGAGACCTGGCGAGTCCATTTGAAGGAGTGTCGTCGACCAGGGATTGGCGGCTCCTGAGCCGACCCAGCTCTAATGGGTACCTCCGAAATCGGCGAGTTTCTGCCTGAATGGCGAGGGACCCCTGTCTCTCTACAAGAAAAGGGATACTCACGTAAAATCAATGTCAGGTTAGACATTAACAATAACCTGAGATTTCGTCTCGAGTATTAGCGGGCGTACGAAAAAAAAAAATAAATAAAAAAAAATAAACTAAACAAAACTTTATTTATCGTGTTGGTCAGCCCCATACCCTATTATCCATAGTTTTTCCCGTTTGTGTGTCTTGTTGTCACATAACTCTCTCTCTCTCTCTCTCTGTGTGTGTGTGTGTGTGTGTGTGTGTGTGTGTGTGTGTGTGTGTGTGTGTGTGTGTGTGTGTGGATAACTTATAATTACCATTATAAGGAAGTGTGACAGATCGTCTTCTTTTAATGATAGTCGTATAGATAGGCTGGACTAGAGAAACCACTCATTCCAAAGACGGATCTTCACCTTAATCTATTTCACTCGTGGAATCTATTCTAACACCTTTCTTTCTCATATACCCCACCATTCTGCTCTACTCAGACGGGACCAAATAAATCTCTATACCTATCTTTAAAACTTTGCGACATAATATAAAATTCGTTTTGTACTCGTAATAGAGAATTGTTGAACTTCCAGTGTGGAGATCTTTTCATAAAGTTTAAATATTCTTTTCCGTTGACCGATAGATGGACTGCTTTATGGTCAGAGAAAATAGTAGTATGATTTATGTTTCTTACTTTAATGATGGTGTAACTACTATGTATATAAAATATGTCCAATCTCGTAGAACTTCCAAAGGGGCCTGTTCTGTCGGTGTATGTTGTCTCTGTACCTTTTGGGAATTTTTTCCTGTATGCGTCCGATAAGTCGAGTACCTCTAAGGTGTTTTGCAGTATGTCTATTTGCCTATGTTCAGTCCTCACTCAGCTGTTTTCTGAGTGTAGTGTCCCTTGTATTCTATCTAATTCATGTAATACTAAGTTAAAGTCTCCTCCTACTATGACTCGGTTTCCTTTATATCGTTGAGTTACCGTGACAGACAGTGTTTGGTAGAAGTGTAATTGTTGTGCTCTCACTGCTGGAGTATAAATGTTAATTAAGGTGTGTGTATCTGTGTGATCGTTTGAATTCCTTATTTGTATTATTGCAAACCTGCCTTCGCTATCCTTATTTTTATGTGTTATTTCCCATTGATCTGAAGTCTGCAGGATAGCTACTCTCGTGTGTGATGTTCCTAGGCTAAAATGTGCGTTTCGTAAACTTAGTAGTGTTGTGATGTGGTTCGCACGTGTTTCGTCACTAACAAAGATTTCTTGTAGAAACATAAAATCTGGTTTATATGTTTGCATTAAGGCTACAATTTTATCAGTCTTATTTATGAGACTTCTCACATTGAGCGTCATAACGTTTAAACTGTTTGTCATTGTAGTGGGAGGTAGGAAGAAGTAATTGTGTTGTGTTTATTTAAACCTAATTATCTTCCAACATCGTACAATACAAAGGTTCGAAAGGATAATGGCAGGAAAACAAAATATTACCCTCGTGAATTCTATGCAGACACCTAGGTATACACCCATGTAAATATATGTACTTACGCGACTACTCATAAATATATCTACACAAAGTGAGTGCGACTCAAAGGGAATTGTGGATGTATAAAGATAAATCAAAACTTTAAAATATGTCCAAGTCCCTTTTCCGTCTGTTCGCATCGTCCATGTAACAAACAGTGTTCTTAAGAGGGAGTTCATTATGTTAGTTTCAGTAGGTCAGGGTATGTGTGAGTGGGTTTCCAACATCCATCATTAAAGGCAGTTACATCGAAACTTGGCTCGTAGTAACCTTCTTCTGTTGTGAAGGTCGCCCAGGAAGGGGAGGTATCCTCTTGTTTTTTATTGTGTAGACGGCACTATGTGCCTGGGAGTAGTTACTTGTTGCTGACACCGGAGTAAGTTGAGATCAATACGTAAAGAGAAATACGTTTCAAAATATACCGAAAGCCCATGTAAGCTATCTAGCATATAATTTTATTGTTTTAATAAAGCACAAAGACATCGATACACAACAGTACACAATAAGGAATCATTGTTATAAAAATCTAATATTGCTTCGTATGCTTTAGTTTAAATTAAAAATAAAATGCTGCTTTATTCCGCCTTTAAACATACAAAACACTTAAATTTATTTATTGCTCACATTTTTGTTGTTTCCCTTGCATATTAATTATTTCCCTTATATATTATGTTCTTTTTTAAATTGTTCAGGTTTAATAGATTCATTCCAGTCTCTAAATGACATCTCTGACGCATCTAGAGATATGTCTAAAACTAGCTCTTTGATGTAATATTAAGTAACATCTGCTGTCATTACAGATAATAAGTTGACCTAAAATTAAATCTAGAGTATTTAAAGAAATACTAGTTGTCAATGTCCCATCTTACCAGTGATATATATTCAGACAATGTAATATTTTAAGTAAGACTTCACACATAAGAAGAAAGTAATATGACCTTACTGGCTCTGTCAGAGACTTGATTGGAAACTGGTTAGTATAACTCAACACAATAATCCAAATCTATATACAATGTTTACGATGACAATATATTTAAGTCTTCACACCAGTTCAAAACGTCACTTGAAAACCGAAAAGAGAAAAGTGATAATATACTGAAGCACATTAAAAACGCAACACCTGTATAATCCAGGAACAGCGTGTGAAATGTAAATAAAAGTGTTTACAAGTTTACATATTTGGAATCGTTATTTATTTTCCTATGAATCCATGCTGGTCATTAATTTGTACATTTGATTGTTATGAAATTCATTGCATTCTGTGCAGGCAAGGGAGAAAACCAAAAATGCAACCAATAAAAAAATTCATTTAGACTATCCTCAGTATCTGGTATGTCCACCGTGTGCTTGCAAACAAGCTTGGCAGCGGCTCCGCATGGAACGCACAACTCTCTGAAGGAAATTCCGGGGAATCAAGTCCCCTTCACGTGTAAGAGCAGCTTCGAGCTGTTGCAGATTAGCTGGAGAACTTTGCCTGTAGACTCTGCGTCCAAGCTCGTCCCACAGATGTTCTATAGGGGACATGTCTGGTAATAGGTCAGGCCAATCAATCGTCACAATGTTCTGCTGCTGTATTATTGCTGCGTAATGCACGCGGTGTGCGCACGTGCGTTATCCTGCTGGAGAAGCTGCAAGTCTTGATAATTTGTGAACACAGGAGCAACCAATGCATCCAGAAACTCATCTCGATATGTCACAGCATTAACATTTCCATGGAAGACGTGAAGAGCCAAGCGATTGTGAAAACTGAATCCTCCCCAAATGTAATTACTGCCACCTCCCAATCGGCTGTGCTGACGAACACAGCAATCTGCAAAGCGCTCTCCACACCGTCGCCTAATCCGCACACGTCCATCAGCAAAGGATATGTTGAATCTGCTCTCGTCTGTGAATAGGACAGCATTCCACTGCAGTCTAGTCCATCTGACATGTTGCTCTGCCCATTGCAGGTGCTGCTGACGATGTCTGTGAGTCAAGTTTGGCCCAACATAAGGTCATCTTGCAGTAAGGCCTGTATCTCTGAGTCGTCGTATGACTGTCATTCGAGAGACTTGCCCACGTCTACCCACTATTGCTCTTACTGTTTGACTTGCCGGGAGAGAACGATTCCCTAGGTGACTCAGCACAATATGACGATCTTGCGCAGGGGTAGTAACTCTTGGTTGGCCACTCCGAAGTCTATCCCGGGCACTGCCAATGGTTCCGTAACGTTCATTGAGACGTACAATAGTGCTGTGGTGGCAATTAATCCTTCTGGCAATGGCCCGTGAGTTCATTCCTGTCTCCAACATACCAATGGCTCGTTGGCGGTCGTTTTCAGATAGTCGTGGCATTTCAAGCACATGTACTGGGTGTTTTGCCTCAACCGCCTTTTTATACCGAGTATACTGTCACAACGCGTACACAATTTCAGGGTCATAGCTGTTGGGAATCGTGTTGCATGTGTAACTTTCATTGTTTTCATGTAGTCTGTACACAAACCCGTGGGTTGAATCATGCACTTTCCATTCCAGCAGCTATTTGCTCTCTACCGCATGACAAACACGGGGAAAATCCATTCCCATACGTTTTTTTCCAGCTTCTCGGCATCAGCATATATAATAGTGGTGCGTTTTTAATGTGCTTCAGTATATATATATATATATATATATATATATATATATATATATATATATATATATATATATATATATATATATATATATATATATATATATATATATATATATATATATATATATATATATATATATATATATATGAGTATGTTTTTTAGGTACGAAGACATGGTAGTTGATTTTCACATCCAGCATTAACGGGGCATATACACCCGCAAATAGACAAAAAAGGTTATTTTTGATTTGCATATAATAATTGTGTTTTAAATATTTATAAGCCTTTTTACTTCGATATTCTTTTTGAATTATGTGGTTATCTGTAATAGTTTATGAGTTATCAATGTTCAAAGAGAATGAGTGTGTTCCAAAAATCGCTGACAGGGGCACAGAATTGTTGACATGGGTCTTCTTGGTCAGAACATTGCTGAAAAATTGTTGTGTACCTTTTGCCAAAGTTCTGTACAATTAGTTGAAGTCAAAAGGCAAGGACTTGGGAGTGAATTTGTATTTCATTGTAACAGTGCAAACTGTCATGAACAAAAACATTTCCCTTCAAGTAGTCAGCTCTCAGTAGGGAATGCAAAGATAAATCTTATCAATCGGCGTGCAGCTTTTGCCATGCGCTGTATTGGCTGCAGTCACACCGACTTAAACACTTTCTGTGGTATAATGGATTTACCACCGCCAGTTAAACACAGCAGCAATGCTATTATACAGAAAGAAATGGAGGATGCTGCTACTGGAGTGCAAATTATTAGCATGAAAAATGCTGCTGTTCAAGAGTATGAGAGTGCAGAAGAAGGTGACAAGTTCCGAGACATTGATGTATCTTGTGATGGTACCTAGATGACCAGAGACCATTCATCTATTGTTGGTGCCACAACTGTGATTGGCTTGCAAACTGGAAAGGTAATAGATACTCAGACAAAGAGTAAAAAGTGCAAATCTTGTCAGTACTGGGAGAAACAAGACCACAACACAGACAAATTTCAACAATGGAAACAAAGTCATGCTGAGGTTTGTACGATGACCCATCACGGATCCTCAGGGTCAATGGAAGCAGCAGCTGCTTGTAACATTTTTTCTTGCTCAGCAGACAAGTATAATCTCAGGTATACAAAGTTCATTGGGGATGGAGACACTAACAGTTTCAAAAAGGTGTTTGAATCCAAGCCTTATAGAGAGGATTGTCTGATAGAAAAAATTGAATGTGTGGGTCATGTTCAGAAAAGAATGGGTACTCGGCTGAGAAATCTTAAGAAACTTTCTAAAGGGAAGTCTTTGCCTGATGGTAAATCCATAGGTGGTAAGGGTAGACTAACAGATAGTGTCATTGATAAGCTACAGGTATACTATGGAAATGCCATACTTGCTAACAAAAACTACCTTTGCAAAATGCGAGAAGAGGTTTGGGCGGTGTATTTCCATAAGACATCAACAGATGATAATCCTGTTCATAACTTTTGCAACATTGACTGGTGTCCCTACAAACAGGCTGTCAGAGATGGCATAGTGAATGACTTTAAGCACAAGGGAAACCTTCCAATTGCTGTCATGGAGGATATTAAGCCCATATTCAAAGACCTCTCCAAGACAGAATTACTGAGAAAGTGCCTGCAAGGTTACACTCAAAATTCTAATGAATCATTGAACAGTTTAATATGGAAATTTTGCCCTAAAATAAATAATCAAGGACTTTCAACTGTAAATACAGCTGTTGCAATTGCTGTGTGCATCTTTAATGATGGAGCTAACAGCCTGAAAACAATCCTTCAGGAATGGGACATTCAGCCGGGAAAATTTATGCATACATTCTGTGTAGAAAAAGACAGTCTCCGCATAAAACATTCACAAAGGAAAGTTAAAGCTGCTTCTCTTGAAGCAAGAAGAGCCAAGCGATGTAGGAGGCTTGTCCTGGATGAAGAGTAGACACAAAGAGAGGATCAGCCGTATCTTCCTGGGGGATACTGAGCTCTTATCAGATAAGTGTTTTAACATTTTTAAAACTAAACTTTAACGAAAACAGGGCCTGCGATTCACAGTTCCGGTGATATTTTCTACAATTTTAAAGCTATAGCCTTCAAATTTTGCACACTTATAGCCCATGTTATCCTTTATGGTACGAATTTCTACTTTTTTCTCACATGTTATAGAAACAGAGATATTGCTATACAAATTTCTAAATTTGTGCTATTTAAAAGGGTCATATTGCAAGAGCCATATCTACAAAGCTCATTGGGGTAGATATTTTTGGGTGGTTCACGCCATAGGAAGAGATGTTATGCACATCATCTGCTGGTTTGGCATTCTTTGCACTTTTTATGTGAGTGGCATTCATTCCCAGGTACACTGGGGGGTTTTCCTTTCATTTTTTTTCACCACTTCATGTTAATTAATTATTTTCACATAAAACATTAAAATGTATAAAGTAAACTTTGTTCATCAGAAAATATAATATCTCTTGTAATATGTGGCCAAATTTTATGTCAACAAGTTCGTTAGTTATTTTTCTGTTAATATTTTAAAAAGATAACCCATTTTTGGCTGGGTGTGCCCCCTTAAACAAACAAACAAATAAACAAGCAAAATATAATGTCATTGTCGCATCTGTGCTATATTTACACCAATCAATGTGCCCATTGCAATCTGGAACTTACACAAACTTCATAACAGCAATACATCCAAAGTTGGAGGAACAGACAAAACAAAAATAAGAATCTTCAACTTAAATGTCACGTCAGTCCTATTGTATGGCTCTGTAACATCAAGGACAACAAAAATAACAACCAGAAAGATACAGACAATCACAAGATCACTAACAGAGAACTTATGACAAGATCACTAACATAGAACTTATGACAAGATCACTAACAGAGAACTTATGACAAGATCACTAACAGAGAACTTATGACAAGATCACTAACAGAGAACTTATGACAAGATCACTAACAGAGAACTTATGACAAGATCACTAACAGAGAACTTATGACAAGATCACTAACAGAGAACTTATGAAAAGATCACTAACAGAGAACTTATGACAAGATCACTAACAGAGAACTTATGACAAGATCACTAACAGAGAACTTATGACAAGATCACTAACAGAGAACTTATGACAAGATCACTAACAGAGAACTTATGACAAGATCACTAACAGAGAACTTATGACAAGATCACTAACAGAGAACTTATGAAAAGATCACTAACAGAGAACTTATGACAAGATCACTAACAGAGAACTTATGACAAGATCACTAACATGGAGAACTTATGACAAGATCACTATTAAAGAACTTATGACAAGATCATTAACAGAGAACTTATGACAATATCACTAACAGGGAACTTATGACAAGATCCCTAACGGAGAACTTATGACAAGATCACTAACAGAGAACTTATGACAAGATCACTAACAGAGAACTTATGACAAGATCACTAACAGAGAAATTATGACAAGATCCAGACAAATACAAGTGTCCCACTTCTGAAATCACCGGAGTAAGAGAAATAGTGGAAGACAAAAACAACAGACGGAGAAGAGAACTGGAGACAGACGAGTAATGTATAAAGATGAGACGAACTGATGTCACATGACACGAAGGCGTGACCTAGTTTTGTTGAGCACGTGTACACCACGTTGAGCTAAAAGGTATGTATAAAAATAATTGCTAGGCACGTGGTTATATGAGAGTCAAAATGTGTGCTTGCTCAGTCTAGAAGGATTGACAATAGTTTGACATGATCACTAATGTGGAACTAATGGAAACAATTAGAGAAACGCCCGTGGAGCAATGCCGCAGGGATGGAGCATAGGCGACATTATGAGTGTTAGACAATGACAATTATGTATTTTTGTTAATTGTTTAATTTAATTACAATTGTTAATGACGTGACTGTACTTTAGTGACTGTAAGAAGGGACGAGGGTAGGACGGTGCAGTTTGATTATTGAATTGCGTACTATGTCAGAAGTAATTAATGATTTGTTTGTAATTTTGTTTTGGATTTTGTTTAATTGTATGGTTATTTTTATGGTTTTTGTTTTAATTTGTTGTGGTTGGATTAATTGTAAATTGTGTGTTATGACTTCCAGTTATAATACTTTTTGTTTTTGTTGTTTAAATTTTCATTGAAAAATTGATGCATTGTTTTGGGTTTTTTGTGTGTGTGGTTATTTATGATTTTTATGTTTTTGTTTTTGGAAATTTTATTTTTATGTAGCTTTTGGTTTTTAATGTCTTGGTTAATTTTATGAATGTTTTATTTTTAGTGGTGGTTTTGGTATTATTGATTGATGTTGTTATTGATAAAAATTTTATTTTTTTTTTTTGATGAAATTGTTAGGTGACACTGCTCGCACTCGTAAAACACCTCCCTTTGGGATATATTTTTTGTGGAAGGGGGAGATGCATATGTCGCAGAAATATAGGCGACATTATGAGTGTTAGACAATGAAAATTACGTATTTTTGTTAATTGTTTAATTTAATTACAATTGTTAATGACGTGACTGTACTTTAGTGACTGTAAGAAGGGACGAGGTTAGGACGGTGCAGTTTGATTATTGAATTGCGTACTATGTCAAAAGTATTTAATGATTTGTTTGAAATTACTGGCTGCACCAATGCACGTCAGCAGAGATTTTAGTAATAGATAGGGAAGTCCCATGACGTTAAGAATGGTTCTCAAAATACTAGCAAGGTAATAGAGAAACTCCTTCAATACGCTAGTGATTACTAACTACAATGACTGAGAACCTTTCCAATGAACTTAAATCATAAACTAGTATAGTCAGCAGAATTTAATAAAATAGTATATCTTTCAACACGTACAAAATGGCGCGACAATTGGACAGCAAAAATGTAAATCAAAAGCAGTAAGCTAATGGTATAGAAGTAGACGGCGGGCAAGACTTTGACCGAAGCGGTCATAGATGCTTTGGGTAATAGCTGTTTAGACCACCAAGCTTACACAATTTTAGAGAGAGCATCCAGAAAGTTTGATAATGTGAAGTCTGAGAACTTACCTAGAAGGCTTGGATGTTCTAGATTAATCTTGTAGAAACACTAAGTGCCGGCTATGGCTTAATCCTCTGCCGTACAAACACTGCAGGGCTCCAAACATGGAAACTCTTGAATAAAAAAAACAAGTAGCAGACATCAATTTTCTGTGCATGTTTGTTTGTGTGTGTAACACACACAGACTAACTGCCAGCTGTTTTATATCTTGGCCTCAGCACAAAACTGTTCGTATATGAACTAGTTATTTCTGTTGTATATGACCTAGTTATTTCTGTCATAATTCTACCTGCTATCACGTGTACAAATGAGTGACTTTGGAGAGCTGTTAATAAGGACGCTAAGTAAGTCATCTGTCTGACTAAATTTGCAGTTAACAGAATTTGTAAAAGCTACCAGTTAAGGACTGTAAGTAAGTCATCTGTGTAACTACATTTTCAGTTAACAGACATTGCCAGAGACTGATATCTTTATAAAAATAACCTACAACAAGTGGAGGACTGATAAAATGGTGACTTCAATACCCTTTAGCTCCCCAAGGAGCATAGGCCTTCAACAAACACATGCCAAGTCCTCCATATGCTCAAGGTCTTTCCATGTTTTCCTCATCTTTTTCACTTCTGTATCTAGCTCTCTTCTCCATGTGTTTTTTGGTCTGCCTCTGCCTCTCTTTCCCTGGGGGTTCCAGAACAAGGACTGCCTTGTAATGCTATCAACGGGTTTCCTCAATGTGTGTCCTTTCCATCACCAGCGTGTTCTTCTCAGGTCTTGTTCCACCGGCACTTGTCTGGCTCTTATCAGTTCCACATTTGTGACTTTGTCATACCATTTCAATCATATTCTTTGCAAGCACCCATTTATGAAAGTTTGTAGCCCTTTGGTTGTTGTTTTTGTTGTTCTCCATGTCTCCGAGCCATACAATAGGCCTGACTTGACATCTGAGTTGAAGATTCTTATTTTTGTGTTGGGCTTGATTTCTCTTGATCTCCATATGTTTCCCAATGCAATGAAAGCTCCTCTTACTTTTTGTATTTTTATTTTGATATCATAGTCTGTACCTCCAACTTTGTCGAAATTGTTGCCAAGATATGTGTACGATTCTACATTTTTTAGTGGTGCTTCTTCAAGTTCAACCTAATTATCTCATTATCAAAATGGTGACAGTCTCAATATATTTACTAGGAGCAGTAAGACTAACCTACACCAAGTGGTCGACTGATGAAAAGGTGACAGTCTCAACATATTTACTAGCAGCAGCAGGAAAATAACCTACACCAAGTTCTCTTTTTTTCCTTCTGATACATAATTCTGATAACCAAGTCAAAATGTCTTCCATATATGGACATGCACCTTAATATAACTAATAGAACGTTGAGTCTAGTTTGAACGAGGTATGTCTTAACAAAACGATCCAAAACTTTTGTTTTTACTATTTTTCCTTTAATCTTTACTGTTTTATTATTACCACCATTATTATCATCATGATCATCAGCATCATTATCATTAAAATCATCACTGTCTTCACCTTCATGGTCACCAATTCCATAATTTTGGGTTCTTTATCATCGAAACAATTGACTATGATCATTACTATCATCATAATAAACACACAAACATAATTACTGCCATAATTATCAACCTGACCATAACCATAATTTTCATCATCATTACAGAGTATTCTTAGCCACATAATCACGATCATTATCAGCATTATCACAGTTATCTCTCCTGTCCTCTTTGTTCTTGGTAACCATGTTTATGTTAATTATCTTGCTGGTAGCCATTACCTTACTGACTGGGGTTTCAGGTACATCATTACCATCTTGAGCTGTCTTTTGATTGGATGACTTTGGATTGGATGTCTTTGGATTGGATGGAGCAGTGCCGTGGGGCAGAACCTGTCCTGAAAGTAATAAAATAATGGAAATCTGTTCAGCTTTTTGACATGGAGAAGAGAACAGGAGACAGGGAGAAGAGAACTAGATACAGGGAGAATGGAACTGGAGAATTGGAGAAGGGAACTGGAGACATAAAGAAGAAACCTGGATACGTGGAGAAGAGAACTGGATACAGGGAGAATGGAACTACAGAATTGGAGAAGGGAACTGAAGACATAAAGAAGAAAAAGAACTGGAGAAGAGAGCTTGAGACATGGAGAAGAGACTGAGGATATGGAGAAGGAGACATGGAAGAGAACTAGATACACGGAGAAGAGAAATGGAGACTTGGAAATCACTGTCAATCTACTGCCACTGTTAATCACTGCTGTCAATGGCAATCACTGTTGTCAATGACAATCACTGCTGTCACTGTCAATCACTGCTCTCACTGTCAACCACTGCTGTCACTGTCAACCACTGCTGTCAATGTCCCTCACAACTGTCACTGTTCATCACAATTAATCAAACTGTCACTGTCAATCACTGATGTCACTGTCCATTACAACAGTCACTGTCCAATACAACTGTCACGTCCATTATGATTGTCCTTGTCCATTGCAACTGTCACTGTCCAATACAACTGTCACGTCCATTACGATTGTCCTTGTCCATTGCAACTGTCGCTCTCCATTACAACAGTGTCATTGTTTGTCACTATGCAGCATTACTGTCCATCACTACTGCTACTCTCAATCACTACTGCCACTTTAATCACAAGTGTCACTGTCAATCACTACTGTCACTGTCCACCATATTTATCAATGCCAATCACTGCTTCACTGTCTACATTTATCACTGTCAATCCCACCGTCACTGTCCATCAAAGTTATCACTATCAATAACTGATGTCACTGTTAATCATTACTGTCACTGTCAATCACAATTGTCATTGTCAATCACTAGTCACTATGCATCATAATTATTACCGCCAAATATAATTATCCCTGCCATTCATAATTATCACTGCTAATCATTAATTTATTATCACTGCCAATCATATTTATTACCGCCAATTATAATTATCACTGCCAATCATAATTATCACTGCCAATCATACTTATTCCTGCCAATCATAATTTTCACTGTTAATCATAATTATCACTGTCAATCATAATTTTCACTGTCAATCATAATTTTCACAGTCAATCATAATTATCACTGTCAATCATAATTATCACTGTCAATCATAATTTTCACTGTCAATCATAATTATCACTGTCAATCATAATGATCACTGTCAATCATAATTATCACTGTCAATCATAATTATCACTAGTAATCACAAAAGCAGCTTTCATTGACCTTGTTTCTCTGCTTCCACTTTGGTGTCTCTTGTGGTCATTTCAAAGATGAAAGTAGCTGTTAAGAGGATACTGCTTGGTTGGACGTAACATTTGTGCCCTCCTGACAGAAGCAAGAGGTAGGATCTGTGTACCTTCCAGTGGCAATAAGGGTCTTTCTTCTGTCAAGATTAAGGCCTATTTATATAATTTAGTCAGCAAGTAAATATCTGCTGTACTCACTAGTACATATTTGTGTAAGTACATATGTATCTATGCAAATATACGCATATGTGTGAGCACAATCAAACATGCATCCGAGCTTTGGTATAACAACAAAATAGGCATGTTATCCACACCTAAGAATCCCGATGAACACCCCCTGAAAGCTCAAAATCGGATGAATCTGTCTTACACACATAAAATTCCTTCTGCAAATCTAATAAGCAAAGCTGTCATTCTAATCAACCCACCAACAGCACCATTCTAGTCAACCCAATAACAATGCTTCTAAATCTAATTCATTCTACCAACAGCACCTTCCCATTTTAAACTACCCCCACATCTAATAAACCCACCAACAACACTTCTAATTCTAATTCAGTCGACCTACAGCCTTATTCCTATCAAACTACTAACAACACCTTTCTTATTCAAACTGCCGGCAGCGTTGTTCTAATCAATCAACCAACGACACTTTTTCTAGTTCAGTCGACTCATGGTATCATACACATCAAACAACCAACAACATCATTCATGAGTTAATTATCTTTCTAATGGTCAAGATGACGTCGCCCTCGCCACAGGCCTTGTCGTTCTCCATTGATACACTGATACACAGACTGCATGGCCCTGGGATGAGCAAATAGCAGACGACAGGATCAAAGTTGTGTGGCAGGAAGGTGATACAAATAATAATTGTAAATTAGACAAACATAAAGGTATGTTTTCAGGCACTCGTAAGAAATAAAGAAGTAGAACACTTGGACAACAGAAAAACAACAGACGTGAGTGGCTTACCCAGGGTTCGAACCCCGTACCTTCCGTACGACAACTCCGCCTAGCTATACAAGCGAATCACACTGACCCCACGGCCAGCTAGGCATCCCCAAAAAAGAGTGATTGCGTCATTAATGGGCTGAGTTGCCCACTGTATACTTCCGGTGTTATCTTGTGTTTCGCACTGATGACTAGTCAGTAAAGCATCCTTTTTTGGGGATGCCTAGCTGGCCGTGGGGTCAGTGTGATTCGCTTGTATAGCTAGGCGGAGTTGTCATACGGAAGGTACGGGGTTCGAACCCTGGGTAAGCCCCTCACGTCTGTTGTTTTTCTGTTGTCCAAGTGTTCTACTTCTTTATTTCTTACGAGTGCCTGAAAACATACCTTTATGTTTGTCTAATTTACTGTTAACAGGCCTCGGGTTTCCCTTCCTTATGTGTTATTAATGTTTAAATAATAATTGGCGTGTTTTCTGATGACGTCATGGGGCTAACCTATCACGTGGTACCCGTTACACTTATGACTAAAGAAACCCCTAAGTTGTTTTCCTCTTCTCATAACAGGCTCAAAAATATGGATTGCTTCTTTCTAACTTGTGAAATAAATTTTCTTTGCGCATTGACCTCCTTCAGGAAATCCTCATTACTCTGTCTGGCCAAGGTATTTTTAACATTCTTCTCTAAAACCACACCTCTGTGGCCTCTAGTCAATCAATCAATACCTTTTAGCTCCCTAAGGAGCATAGGCTTTCAACAAACACATGCCAAGCCTTCCGGTCCTGTGCCATCCGCTCAAGTTCTTTCCATGTTTTTCTCATCATTTTCACCTCTGTTTCCAGTTCTCTTCTCCATGTGTTTTTGTTCTACCTCTGATTCTCTTTCCCTGTGGATTCCAGAACAAGGACTGCCTTGTAATGCTATCAACAGGTTTCCTCAATGTGTGTCCTATCCATCGCCAGCGTCTTCTTCTCAACTCTTGTTCCACTGGCTCTTGTGTGGCCTTCAGTACCTTCCCTATTTGTTTACTAATTTTATATGACTCACTCCCATATGTCAGGATTGGTTCTATATAACACTGAAAAACTCTCTTTCTTACTTCCAATGACAAAGAATTGTCACTGGGAGTAATATAATAAAATAATCTTCATTTTATAGAATACTGCTTTTGCCTGAGCTATTCTGCTCTTCACTTCTGAGACACATCTTCCATCCGTTGTTATTAATTTGCCGATGTACAAGTACATGAATCTATTGACCTGGTTTAAAACTATTCAATTTACTTTAATAGTGCATTCTGGGTAAGCTGTTTTCTTTGAGATGACCATTATTTCTGTCTTGTTGCTATTAATGCTGAGTTCTTTATTTTCACTTTATATCACTTTATTTTCACTTTATATCACTTTATTTTCACTTTATATCACTTTATTTTCACTTTATATCACTTTATTTTCACTTTATTAACTATTAATAATATATCCCTCTAGTCCCGGTAGTTAACATACCAGTGTCAATTCAGGTTTAGTGATCTGAAGTGGCTCAGGCCCGGCATCCTATTGGTAACGCCGGGGAACCTGACATAGCAATTATAAGCTTTTCCACTATCAACATCTTTCTTTACATGTGGAATAAAGGGATGCATCTGCTGCTTGACAATTTATATTTTTCTCTTCTTTCCCCTTAAACTTCCAAGGAAGCATCGACCTTCAGCACAAAATAAAAATTATCCTGTCACTAGCCATGGTTTTATTTGATGTCTCCAGTTCACTTCTCCCATTGTTTTCCAGTCTACCCCTGCTCTTCTTTCACTGGGAACTCCTGGAAAAATGACTACCTTGTAATGCTATCAACAACTTTTTTTACACGCTTTTCTTTAATTTCCTTGTATGTCACTTTCATGTCACCTTCAAATCTTGCAATCAGTTTTTCAATCACATCCAGATGAGCAATAGCTTTGGAAATTGGCATAGTTGTGTATTCCCGACGACAATACAATAATCAGTCGTAAAAATAATAAAATTAAAATTAATAATCATTATTTTTTTATTGTATCGGCCCGGAAATAGGCGATAACTGTAAATAATCTAGGTGTATTCTTTCCAACACGATTGTCTTTCTTGAGAGAAATGTTGAAACTTCTCCACCCCTTCCACACCTACACTATCGCAGGCGCGTGCACAGACACACAGACATACACACAACTCACAAATACATTTTAAAAACGTAATTTACAACTCTTACCTCTCGACTCGTTTATCGCAAACTGATGATGTAATTAGCGGATCGATTACATTTGACTTAAATTAACAAAAAACAACAACAAAATAGCACTAAAAAAGAAGAAAATAAAACACATTTTTAAAAATAATTTAAATACACGCTTTTAAATGCACTAAAAGGCCACAAATAATTTTTGAAGGAGTTTATAGCTTGCAGTAAAAAATCTAACATCAAATTGACAAAAAGATTGCGTCGCTGATTCTGCATGAAATTAACCTTCTTACATTTTTTGAATGCAAGCTATAAACAGCTAGTCTTAACCTATCGCCAACCCTGTTTTGAGTTTTGCCGAACGCTAGTCTTAACCTAACCCTGTTTCGAGTTCTGTCCAACAGCTAGCCTTAACCTAACCCCAACCCTGCTTCGAGTTTTGTCGAACAGTTAGTCTTAACCTAACCCTAATCCTGTTTCAAGTTTAGTCGAACAGCTAGTCTTAACCTATCGCCAACCCTGTTTCGAGGTTTGTCTAACCTTAACCTTACGCCAACCCTGTTTCTAGCTTTGTCAAAAATAATAATGCCCTGACAAATATTGAGGCTGTTTTAAAAATAAAATTTAAAGGAAACAAATATCAAACTTGAAAGGAAACGCGCGTTTTTGGCCAGCATGGCGGCCTCCAGTCTCGTGTTCCCACCTTGAACTCTACTCGACATGTTTTTGTTGAAGTACTTGGGGGGCTAAAGGGTTTTGGTATACTTTTTTTTATTTTTTTATTTGGTGATAAATATCCTGTTCAAACTGAAGGGTTAAAATTAGGATATAAATGGTTTTCATTTCGAAATAATATGAATAATTGGCGATACAGGAAAATGGCGTCACATTTCCTCTCCATTGCAATTAGGATAAATCAAAACTACCAAATTTGTGTGAGTGCTAGAAAAAAACAAAACAAACAAACATAAGCAAAAAAGAAAAAAGATAACAACAAAACTAAACCAAACATAAAAACGCAAACAAACAATAGCATCAAACAAAAATAATAAACAGGGGTGTAAAGGTCTTGGGTGGTCAGTTAGATATTTAATTGACTGTAATTTGTCTTGTTTTATGTTTTATAAGAACATCACCAGCCATCGTCCCCGCTGTATACCCACCAATTACTATAAATTAACTTTTGTTCTCATTAAATACTATTTGACTATATTATGCAATTCTTTAGGTCTGTCTATCCTTAATATCTCTTCTATATTTATGAGTAAATTTGAAGCATGTAAATAATATAATATTGAAACTAAGCTGTTCACACCTCTTGCATTCTATTTCATAAGACTGTTATTAGAGAATATTTCTAATTGATAGACTATTATTAGAGAAGATTTCTAACTGATAAGATTATTATTAGAGAAGATTTCTAATTTCTAGACCATTATTAGAGAAGATTTCTAATTAATAGACTATTACATTTATATAATTATTTACTTACTGGTGAGGAAGACGCTGGTGTTTTTCGCTGTGGGACTATCAAAGTTATTAGTAGATGATCGTACAGACGTATTGTCTTTGGGTAAACATTTGATTTTTACCACAGAAGAGATGATTCCCGGTAAAAATGTAAGGCTTAACTGCTTGAGCGAGCGTCACTCGTGATAGAGACAGTGAACTCCGTTCGCAGCATGCAAGAAAAAAAAACACACACACACACAAACAGTAATGACATCCGGTGTCAAGGATTCACTTACACAAACATACACAATGATTAATAAATGGGTTTTGTACTTTATTTAGATATCGGAAATCAGATTTTATTGTCTTGAATTATGACATTGTTTATCCTAATTATAACCCATCAAGGGTTGAAAGGTATACTTTTTCTTTAAAAAAAAATAATTTCTACTCGCAAAGTACTTCCTTTTTCAATTTTTATGGTGTTACTACTGCAACTAGCCCCATTGCTTCTGTAACACAACATTCATATGTGTTTGTACATCTGTAACACAGCATTCATGTGTGTTTGTACATCTGTAAGACAGCATTCATGTGTGTTTGTACATCTGTAACACAGCATTCATGTGTGTTTGTACATCTCTAACACAGCATTCATGTGTGTTTGTACATCTGTAACACAGCATTCATGTGTGTTTGTACATCTGTAACACAGCATTCATGTGTGCTTGTACATCTGTAACACAGCATGCATGTGTGTTTGTACATCTGTAACACAGCATTCATGTGTGTTTGTACATCTGTAACATGGCATTCATGTGTGTTTGTACATCTGTAACACATCATTCATGTGTGTTTGTACATCTGTAACACATCATTCATGTGTGTTTGTACATCTGTAACACAGCATTCATGTGTGTTTGTACATCTGTAACACAGCATTCATGTGTGTTTGTACATCTGTAACACATCATTCATGTGTGTTTGTACATCTGTAACACATCATTCATGTGTGTTTGTACATCTGTAACACAGCATTCATGTGTGTTTGTACATCTGTAACACATCATTCATGTGTGTTTCTACATCTGTAACACATCAATCATGTGTGTTTGTACATCTGTAACACAGCATTCGTGTGTTTGTACATCTGTAACACAGCATTCATGTGTGTTTGTACATCTGTAACACATCATTCATGTGTGTTTGTACATCTGTAACACATCATTCATGTGTGTTTGTACATCTGTAACACATCATTCAATTGTGTTTGTACATCTGTAACACAGCATTCATGTGTGTTTGTACATCTGTAACACAGCATTCATGTGTGTTTGTACATCTGTAACACAGCATTCATGTGTGTTTGTACATCTGTAACACATCATTCATGTGTGTTTGTACATCTGTTACACAACATTAATGTGTGTTTGTACATCTGTAACACAGCAATCATGTGTGTTTGTACATCTGTAACACATCATTCATGTGTGTTTGTACATCTGTAACGCAGCATTCATGTGTGTTTGTACATCTGTAACACAGCATTCATGTGTGTTTGTACATCTGTAACACAACATTCATGTGTGTTTCTACATCTGTAACACATCATTCATGTGTGTTTGTACATCTGTAACACAGCATTCATGTGTGTTTGTACATCTGTAACACATCATTCATGTGTGTTTGTACATCTGTAACACATCATTCATGTGTGTTTGTACATCTGTAACACAGCATTCATGTGTGTTTGTACATCTTTAACACAGCATTCATGTGTGTTTGTACATCTGTAACACATCACTCATGTGTGTTTGTACATCTGTAACACAGCATTCATGACTGTTTGTACATCTGTAACACAACATTCATGGGTGTTTGTACTTCTGTAACACATCATTCATGTGTGTTTCTACATCTGTAACACAGCACTCATGTGTGTTTGTACATCTGTAACACATCATTCATGTGTATTTGTACATCTGTAACACATCATTCATGTATGTTTGTACATCTGTAACACATCATTCATGTGTGTTTGTACATCTGTAACACATCATTCATGTGTGTTTGTGCATCTGTAACACATCATTCTTGTGTGTTTGTACATCTGTAACTCATCATTCATGTGTGTTTGTACATCTGTAACACAGCATTCATGTGTGTTTGTACATCTGTAACACATCATTCATGTGTGTTTGTACATCTGTAACACAGCATTCATGTGTGTTTGTACATCTGTAACACATCATTCATGTAAGTTTCTACATCTGTAACACAGCATTCATGTGTGTTTGTACATCTGTAACACAGCATTCATGGGTGTTTTTACATCTGTAACATGGCATTCATGTGTGTTTGTACATCTGTAACACAGCATTCATGTGTGTTTGTACATCTGTAACACATCATTCATGTGTCTTTGTACATCTGTAACACAGCATTCATGTGTGTTTGTACATCTGTAACACAGCATTCATGTGTGTTTGTACATCTGTAACACAGCATTCATGTGTGTTTGTACATCTGTAACACATCATTCATGTGTGTTTGTACATCAGTAACACATCATTCATGTGTGTTTGTACATCTGTAACACAGCATTCATGTGTGTTTGTACATCTGTAACACAGCATTCATGTGTGTTTGTACATCTGTAACACAGCATTCATGTGTGTTTGTACATCTGTAACACAGCATTCATGTGTGTTTGTACATCTGTAACACAGCATTCATGTGTGTTTGTACATCTGTAACACATCATTCATGTGTGTTTGTACATCTGTAACACATCATTCATGTGTGTTTGTACATCTGTAACACATCATTCATGTGTGTTTGTACATCTGTAACACATCATTCATGTGTGTTTGTACATCTGTAACACAGCATTCATGGGTGTTTGTACATCTGCAACACATCATTCATGTGTGTTTGTACATCTGTAACACAGCATTCATGTTTGTTTGTACATCTGTAACACAGCATTCATGGGTGTTTGTACTTGTGGTTTCTGCAGAATTTTCTTTTACACGATGAAGCTCCGTCAGCAACATTACATTAGTCGACCTTACGACATGCGTGAAGGAAAAGTTTTCTTATGTCTTCTTTGTTTCCTCACAGACAACCTCCCCCAGAACTATATTAGTCGATCTTACGACATGCGTGAAGGTCACGTTTTCTTATGTCTTCTTTGTTTCCTCACAGACAACCTCCCCCAGAACTATATTAGTCGACCTTACGACATGCGTGAAGGTCAAGTTTTCTTATGTCTTCTTTGTTTCCTCACAGACCCCCCCCCCCCCCCCGAACTATATTAGTCCGTCTTACGACATGCGTGAAGGACACGTTTTCTTATGTCTTCTTTGTTTCCTTACAGACACCCTCCCCCAGAACTATATTAGTCGATCTTACGACATGCGTGAAGGTCAAGTTTTCTTATGTCTTCTTTGTTTCCTCACATACACCCTCCCCCAGAACTATATTAGTCGATCTTACGACATGCGTGAAGGTCAAGTTTTCTTATGCCTTCTTTGTTTCCTCACATACACCCTCCCCCAGAACTATATTAGTCGACCTTACGACATGCGTGAAGGTCAAGTTTTCTTATGTCTTCTTTGTTTCCTCACATATTAGTCCATCTTACGACATGCGTGAAGGACACGTTTTCTTATGTCTTCTTTGTTTCCTTACAGACACCCTCCCCCAGAACTATATTAGTCGATCTTACGACATGCGTGAAGGACAAGTTTTCTTATGTCTTCTTTGTTTCCTCACATACACCCTCCCCCAGAACTATATTAGTCGATCTTACGACATGCGTGAAGGTCAAGTTTTCTTATGTCTTCTTTGTTTCCTCACATACACCCTCCCCCAGAACTATATTAGTCGATCTTACGACATGCGTGAAGATCAAGTTTTCTTATGTCTTCTTTGTTTCCTCACATACACCCTCCCCCAGAACTATATTAGTCGATCTTACGACATGCGTGAAGGTCAAGTTTTCTTATGTCTTCTTTGTTTCCTCACATACACCCTCCCCCAGAACTATATTAGTCGACCTTACGACATGCGTGAAGGACAAGTTTTCTTATGTCTTCTTTGTTTCCTCACATGCACACTCCCCCAGAACTATATTAGTCCATCTTACGACATGCGTGAAGGACACGTTTTCTTATGTCTTCTTTGTTTCCTTACAGACACCCTCCCCCAGAACTATATTAGTCGATCTTACGACATGCGTGAAGGACAAGTTTTCTTATGTCTTCTTTGTTTCCTCACATACACCCTCCCCCAGAACTGTATTAGTCGATCTTACGACATGCGTGAAGGACAAGTTTTCTTATGTCTTCTTTGTTTCCTCACATACACCCTCCCCCAGAACTATATTAGTCGATCTTACGACATGCGTGAAGGACAAGTTTTCTTATGTCTTCTTTGTTTCCTCACATACACACTCCCCCAGAACTATATTAGTCGACCTTACGACATGCGTGAAGGACAAGTTTTCTTATGTCTTCTTTGTTTCCTCACAGACACCCTCCCCCAGAACTACGTTTTCTTATTAGTCGTTTTACGACATGCGTGAAGGACACGTTTTCTTATGTCTTCTTTTTCCTTACATGACACCCTCCCCAGAACTTCTTTGATTTCATGCTGAAGGACTCACACCCTCCCCCAGAACTATATTAGTCGATCTTACGACATGCGTGAAGGACAAGTTTTCTTATGTCTTCTTTGTTTCCTCACATACACTTACACCCTCCCCCATATTTTTTCATGTCATCTGTGGTTTTATTTGACTACGTCATGACGTCATATGTCTCTCTTAATTATCGTTCCTCTGTCTATGGTAGTCTTGTCTTTTTCTTCTTTCTTTACTTCTTCCTACGACTGTGTGTGTGTGCATGTGTGTTTGTGTGTTTGTATTTTTTTTACTATCTGTCTTCTCTTAAAGTTCATATCTCTGTCTTTTTGTTCTTTTAATTATCGATTTTTAAAAAATGTCGTTGCGATATCCCACTTTCGCCGACTGATCTTGAAGTCTGTTTAAACATTTGTCCCACCTATTACCATCCTGTGAGACTTCCTTGTACGGTGCATACAAAATGACGTCACGTTTTGCTGGCCAAACTGGTACTTTCATTTAACCACATTCTTCTTATTCCTTCATTTCTCCTTCTTTGGCTTATCCATATCTGCTCCATTACAGTAGAATTTACAATAGTAGACTTCTCCAGTTGTAACTGGCTAAGGAGAAGATGCGCCCTTGGGGTGATAACCATCAGCTGCTTTTTTAAAAATTTCATGTTGTTTCCTTTCTTCGTTTTCTTTTCTTTTCTGCTTCTTGTAAGAGTTTCTTTTCACCCAATCTGCAGTGACGTCGTCGCATCTCCCACTTGGTTCGAAACGCAGCTTCGTCCTCACATATCCAGTGCCTTTATGTCTCTCTTGTACCCATCTTTGAATATTAGCTACAGTCGCCTGGCTGTTCTTGGGCCTTCTGCCTGTTGTCCGTAGAAATTATCCTTGAGAATGTGACCACCTTGCATGGGGCAGACATGGCCAAGCCAGCGTAATCTGTGCTGTCTACTGCAGACATGCCCTTGCTAGCGTAACCTGTGAGTAGTATACAATGCGCAACTTAGGTCGAATTCAGGCGGTGGCTTGTGACTTTTATATAGCAAAATACTCGATCGATTTCAGGCGGTGTTTCAGGCGGCGGCGGCGTGTGACTTTTTATATAGCGATATATTTTAGCGGCGAGGCTTCCTCTGACGATCAGGCGTATGACTTTTTATATAGTAATATACGATAATGGTGTTGTGTATACAAAATACTTAGACAATATATATAAAAAATCGATAATGACGGAAAATTTAAAAAATCGATAATGTTGGGTTACTAAGAGGGTTTTTGAAATGCCTTTTTTTGTGCTGGCGTGGGTGAAGATGTAGCTGTTGGGGTGGGGTAGGGTGGATTTTGTGTGTGATGTATTGTACCGGTAGAGTGTATGGTTGTAGGTGTCTTAATTGTGTGTTGTAGTTTGAGGGGCTGTTGACTCGTGGGGTGTGTTGAGGTATGGGTTTTTGTGTGCGTGTATTGTGTTGGTAGTGTATTGGTGTGTTTGTTTATACATGTATACATACAATATATGTATTAAAAAAATATAAAAAATCGATAATGTTGGGTTACTAAGAGGGTTTTTGAAGTGCCTTTTTGTGCTGGCATGGGTGAAGATGTAGCTGGCGGGTTGGGTTAGGGTGGATTTTGTGTGTGATGTATTGTACCGGTAGAGTGTTTGGTTGTAGGAGTCTTAATTGTGTGTTGTAGTTTGAGGGGCTGTTGAATCGTGGGGTGTGTGGGGGTATGGGTTTTTGTGTGCGTGTATTTTAATTGTTGTATATATATATATATATATATGGGAGCGAAGTGTTAGAGACCTGTACTACGTCTACCATCGAAAGTGCGTCACGGTATTGTTGTGTATTGTTTATTTTACATATAGACATATTTTACAACAGTTATAATGTACATTATGCAGTAATTTTTTATCAAATGACATTGTATAATTGGTAATTTTTTTATCAAATCATATATGGGTATTATAATGGTGACATTATCAAACATTTGTAAATAATACATATTTATATAGGTAGATGTATGTCACAGTTTGTTTTGTTACAATATTTACAATAAAAATATCACAGGGGTACAGGCCAGACCTTGAGGGGGGTTGTCACATTGTCGTCACGTCGTAAGAAATAGAGGTGTTGTGTGTACAGACAGTTTAGATGTTGAGGGGTGATGTGGTGACGTTGTCGGGATGTACCTGTCGTTTTATGTAAAAGTAAGATAGGGCGTTGCGGTGTTGTTCGTATGTGTAGATGGAGGAATTGTGTGCTCTGAATCAGATATTTTTCCCACCCTGTGCTTGTTGTGTGTTGAGGATGTCTAAGAATGTGTTTTTGTCTATTTTGTTGTGGTGTTTGCTCAAGCGATTGAGTGGTCTTGAATATGATATAGATAGAAGGATGTGGACGGGATTGCTTCAACATAATATTTTGTATTGGGTCTGTTTAATTGTGCGTTTGTGATAATGTTGGTGTCTTGTAAGTTTGAGACAAAAGATTTGAAATCTGTAAGATTTTTGACTAAGTGGGGTTGGTCTAACACACAACTATTATTATTTGAGGTATGAAATAAGCGTAATTCGTTTGTTTCTCTGTGTCTCAAAACTACGTGGTGACTGAAGTTAATCTTGAATCTTTTTGTCTGTTGTGTAAAGACAGGAAGCAAAAGACTTTCCCATTCAATTCTTTGGCTATTATGGAAAAAAGTGAAAGTCGATAAATATTTGTGGTTGTTTGTATGTGTTTTAATCGCACTCCAATTCTGTGTATATATTTCTTTAATGTCAGCTGGTAAGTCACCTAAGCTGTCTTCTTCAGACGTCAAGCGGGGTTTTTTTTATATGGGACTGGGTACTGGTCATGGGGCGTTTCTTGATCTGACCTGTTTTTGGTGGGTGAGATGGGGTGGGACTTGTTGAATAGGGGGCTCTTGGTAGTGTGGAAGTTGTTGTGGTGGTAGAGGCCGCCATAGATACTGAGTCTGTTATGGCACCGGTTGGTGGTGTCTGTTGGTGCGTTGAGTCTGTTGTTGTGACACCTGATGATAGGGGGCTGTCATGATGGTGCGGTGGTATTGGTGGGTTCTGCGGTGTTGCTGCTGTGTCTGCTGCTGTTGAAGAGGTGTGTTGGTGTTTTTTGTGGATGCGTAAATTGTCAAGGCGGGTAAAGTTTTTATTGCAGACCTCACATACTAGTAGAGTCAGCGAGTGCCTGCTCTTGCTGTGTCGTAACAGGTCGGCGCGGCGGGTGAAAGTCTCCCCACATCTGCTACATATTATGTTGGTTTGTGCCACTGATGTGTCTGTTTGTGCTGAGCCGGACCCGTGTTTATTCTCTATGTGACGTTTCAGCGTATCAGGTCTGGTAAATACTAAACCACAGAAAGCGCACTCATGATTGTGGCGGTCGTGTGTTGTGGCCATATGCCGAGTGAGATCATGACCTCGCTTGAAAACAGACTGGCAGTGTAAACAGGCATAGCCCCGTCGTTGAATTGACTCCATCTGTGAAAAGATGAACAAAAAGACGTTACGCACACATAAATAAAATTAAATACAATGAGAGAGAGAGAGAGAGAGAGAGAGAGAGAGAGCGAGAAAGAGAGAGAGAGAGAAAGAGAGAGAGAGAGAGAAAGAGAGAGAAGAGAGAGAATAAACAGAGAATAAACAGATAAATAAAACACAGACTTATAGGTATACACACGCCTACTCTTCCTTATAACTAGTCTTATTGTTTAGTCTGTTATTAAAGGAAATAATTTTGTTTAACATATCAGAATGGTCCACGCGCGCGCGCGATGTGGAAGCAAAGATATGGATTTAAAACTCAGCCCGTTCGCGAGTACCGAGTTGACCTGTCGTTTTTTAAAATAACGAAAATATAAGTATTTATTAAAGTGTATGTTAGTTTCAATCATGGTTATACCAAGGTGACTTAATGTAAGATGTTGATTGTATTATCTCTATCTTTTTCCGTGTGTAGTTCAGTATTGTTTTAAAAGCCAAATTACGCTATTTTCTAAACTATTAGGTTGTCTAATTTTCACTGGCTGGTTAGGTAGTTTGTAGTGACTCGGGTCCTTAGTTATTTTTAACGTAATATGTTTGTAGGTACTATGAGAAGTTCTTTATAGAAGCAGCTTGTGAGTACAGAAATACGACTCGAGCGCATGTGTTGTGGAATCAAATCAATTTATCGATCTACCCAAACATCTTTGCGCTACATCCAAGCAAGTATTTGAAATAGACTATTAGTCAATACAAGTTTAGAGTGTTGTTATCAGAAAGTATTACAAGTTGTAAGTATCACGGATAATTTTTCAAAACCCAAATATAATTCGCTTTCACACGAGTTTAACAATAGACGAGAAACGTAGATAAGGTTTAAACTAAGGAATTTTTCTCACTACTACACCCACCACATAAAAAATAAGTCGGATAATTCTTAACTTAGGTAAACCATACACACATGTAAGAATTTAACAAACAACTATTATTAAAATACCTATTAGTCTAGACATATTAACTTTGAAACAGCCTTTACCAACACTGGCTAGCGAAAAAGCGAATACACACATATACATATACCGAGTTTACATTTAGAACTTTGCATAGGGTTTTCTTCCAATTTCTGATTGTTAAGAAAATACCCCTAGGAAAAAAAAATGAAAACACAAACACATACCCAGATATTTTTCCACAGAGTCTTAATACCCTTAAAAAGACACAGACATATATCTCTTAAAGACCAGAGATATTTAACACAAAATACGAATATAAACAGAATAACATACGTTTGGTGGTGAGCTGTTGCTTTTTCAGAAGTTTGATATGAGAAGGCGTTCACAACGTTTTTTCAGAGACGTTCGCCGGTCCAGGTCTGGTTAAAGAATGAGACATGTCTCAAACAATTCATGATTAAGACAATGACTTTCCAATAAAAGTAGTCCGAGCGTATGAAATTCGTGATGGAGCCATAGTGGTTGTTGTGTAGAGATACTGTTTCAGAAAATAGTTCCCGCGCAAGCGCTTCGTCATGGTTTGGTCGATAAAAACGTTATCATAACGTATGAACAGGAAAAAAGACCCCGACCTGGTTTGAAACCAGATCAATGACCCGCACAAAAAACATCACGCGTAAATTTCTGTTCACGTCACTCATACACAGTTATTAAATTGTATGTTTCAAACAACAAACATACTAAAAAACGTGAGAATCACTGTTTCAAGAACGTAAGATTCGTGCTAAAAAAACGTGAGAACCAACCAACATGTATTGAGAATCAAGAATTTGAGAACCTTTGGAGTAAAAAATGTAAGAACTCAACCAACATGTATTGAGAATCAAGAATTTGAGAATCACTGTGTTTAAAAAACATTTACAACAAATATAAGTGTCTGTTTGGTACATTTCTTTTTAGTTATCAGATATTTTAAAGCTTGCTTTTCACAGATAGCATTTGTATCTTGTTCTGGATATATATTTTATATATTAGTATTTTGAAACAATCTATATTTTTATATACAGAGGGACATTAGTGTTTCGAAAACAGTTGATAAAATGGTTGAGCGCAAAATGTTTTGTCCATTCAAACAACTGATAGAGAGAGAGAGAGTTAGAGAGAAAGAAAGAGAGAGAAATAGTTAGAGAGAAAGAAAGAGAGAGGGAGAGAGAGAGAGTTAGAGAGAGGGAGAGAGAGAAAGAGAGAGAGAAAAAGAAAGAGAGAGAGACAGAGAGAAAGAGAGAGAGAGAGAATAAACACAGTCTTATATGTAACAATCAGTTAAATAAGACACAGACAAGTTGAGAAAGAAAGAGAGAGAAAGAAAGAGAGAGAGAGAGAGAGAGAGAGAGAGAGAGAGAGAGAGAGAGAGAGAGAGAGAGAGAGAGAGAGAGAGAGAGAGAGAGAGAGAGAGAGAGAGAGAGAGAGAAAGACAGAGAGAGGATACAGTTCAATGTTCCTCAAGCTGAAAACGATCAAGCTGTTAATACAAACATTCCACGGAAGGAAGAAATCATCACGGCAATCAAGGGGTTAAAGAATGGAAAAACGCCTGACCACGATAACTTAAATGCAGAGTTAGTAAAGTATGAAAGTGTGTGTGTATGACCAAGGGCGTTAAAAGAAAAAAACTACGTGTGTTTTGAGTTTTATTAAACATGGATGAGAGAGAAAAGAGAGAGAGAGAGAGAGAGAGAGACAAACAGAGAAAGAAAGACAGAGAGAGAGAGGGAGGGAGAGAGAGAATAAACACAGTCTTATATGTAACAATCAGTTAAATAAGACACAGACAAGTTAAGAAAGAAAGAGAGAGAAAGAAAAAGAGAGAGAAAAGAGCGAGAAGAGAGAGAGACAAACAGAGAAAGAAAGACAGAGAGAGAGAGAGAGAATAACAGAGAAAGAAAGACAGAGAGAGAGAGAGAGTTAGAGAGAGAGAATAAAATACATATATGTAACAAACAGCTGATAGAGAGAGAGAGAGAGAGAGAGAGAGAGAGAGAGAGAGAGAGAGAGAGAGAGAGAGAGAGAGAGAGAGAGAGAGAGAGAGAGAGAGAGAGAGAGAGAGAGAGAGAGAGAGAGAGAGAGAATAAAACACAGTCTTATTTTTAGGTTGTTATCAAAGGAAATAATTTTGTTTAACAGACCAGAATGGTCCCCGCGCAGGCTGTGACAGAAAAGATATTGATATAAAACCACGCGCTCACGGAACAGGTGACAATTTTCCCTTTCAGTTAAAATAACGGAGATTTAAGTACTAACGTGTTTTGCTACTTTGTAACAAGGAGTTTTTCTTTGTGTAGCTAATGGTATGTTCTAAATAATATTTTTAATGTGATAAAAGTGTTTATTAATTTTTGAGGTATCAGATTCTGTCTTTTTTATATTTGTTATGTTAACACAAATAAATCTCGCAAGAATGAACAAAATACTTGTCTAACAGTAGGTGAGAAAATAAGGAAAATCTTTTTTCCTAGCATATAATCGGTTAATGCTTATCAACCACTCTTTAAAAATGTTATGTCAAGATAAAAAATACAAATTTAGTATCTGAGTTAACACAGATAAAAATAACAAACAGATATTTGGCTACAGAGATATTTTTACAGCCTAACACACGAAAAACAGATATTTTTAAAGTTATTTATGGTCTCCTAACGAATACACTTATATTTTTAAAGATATACATCATAATATAGAGTACCGAATACACACACACACACACACACACACACACACTCACATTTAGACCTTTGTGTAGGTTATGTCTTCACAGTGTCTGTTAAGAAAAATACGCCTAGCAAACAACAAACGGCCAGATATTTAAACATAGAAATAACAGACATATATTTAACATTCTAACGTGTTTCTCACTTTTTTGTTAAGTTTTTATTTCAAAAATACTTTATTTGATACTCTATTTTATTTTATTTTTGTAAAACTTTTGTTTAAAATGGTTGGTCGCAAAGAAAAAAGTTATCTCTAAGGGCTTTCTTTCCCCGTCAATAAACCATCCAGACACCCACGTGTATTACAAATAAATTGTAACTGGGTTTACGCTGGAACGTGCCGAAACAGACATCAAATTATAAACATCTGTCACTAGGTAAATAACGGCTATCGATTTTTCGAAGGGCTCAAGTAGTAGTAGGGAATGTTGGACTTAGGTATTATTCTACCCCTCCATCTTGCCCCGCCTCTTCTTGTTATCTCCCCCTTGTTTACTCAAGTCCGCCATCTTGTTATCTCCCCTTGTTAGCTCAAGTCCGCCATCTTGTTATCTCCCCCTTGTTAACTCAAGTCCGCCATCTTGTTATCTCCCCCTTGTTATCTCAAGTCTGCCATCTTGCCACATTTTCCTTTTATAAAAATACCTCTTCCTATTATCTCCCCCTTGTTATCTCAAGTCCGCCATCTTGACCCATATAACCTCCCCTTGTTAGCTCAAGTCCGCCATCTTGCCCCTGCAGCGCTCCTGCCGAATTTTTGCTATATAAAAATCATGCTCTCTCTCTCTCTCTCTCTCTCTCTCTCTCTCTCTCTCTCTCTCTCTCTCTCTCTCTCTCTCTCTCTCTCTCTCTCTCTCTCTCTCTCTCTCTCTCTCTCTCTCTCTCTCTCTCTCTCTCTCTCTCTCTCTCTCTCTCTTTCTCTCTCTCTCTCTTCTCTCTTTCTCTCTTTCTCTCTCTCTCTCTCTTTCTTTCTCTGTTTGTCTCTCTCTCTTCTCGCTCTTTTCTCTCTCTCTTTCTTTCTCTCTCTTTCTTTCTCAACTTGTCTGTGTCTTATTTAACTGATTGTTACATATAAGACTGTGTTTATTCTCTCTCTCTCTTTCTCTCTGTCTTTCTCTCTTTCTTTTTCTCTCTCTCTTTCTCTCTCTCTCCCTCTCTCTAACTCTCTCTCTCCCTCTCTCTTTCTCTCTCTTTCTTTCTCTCTAACTATTTCTCTCTCTTTCTTTCTCTCTAACTCTCTCTCTCTCTCTCTCTCTCTCTCTCTCTCTCTCTCTCTCTATCAGTTGTTTGAAGGGACAAAACATTTTGCGCTCAACCATTTTATCAAATGTTTTCGAAACACTAATGTCCCTCTGTATATAAAAATATAGATTGTTTCAAAATACTAATATATAAAATATATATCCAGAACAAGATACAAATGCTATCTGTGAAAAGCAAGCTTTAAAATATCTGATAACTAAAAAGAAATGTACCAAACAGACACTTCTATTTGTTGTAAATGTTTTTTAAACACAGTGATTCTCAAATTCTTGATTCTCAATACATGTTGGTTGAGTTCTTACATTTTTTACTCCAAAGGTTCTCAAATTCTTGATTCTCAATACATGTTGGTTGGTTCTCACGTTTTTTAGCACGAATCTTACGTTCTTGAAACAGTGATTCTCACGTTTTTTAGTATGTTTGTTGTTTGAAACATACAATTTAATAACTGTGTATGAGTGACGTGAACAGAAATTTACGCGTGATGTTTTTTGTGCGGGTCATTGATCTGGTTTCAAACCAGGTCGGGGTCTTTTTTCCTGTTCATACGTTATGATAACGTTTTTATCGACCAAACCATGACGAAGCGCTTGCGCGGGAACTATTTTCTGAAACAGTATCTCTACACAAGAACCACTATGGCTCCATCACGAAATTCATACGCTCGGACTACTTTTATTTAAAAGTCATTGTCTTAATCATGAATTGTTTGAGACATGTCTCATTCTTTACCCAGACCTGGACCGGCGAACGTCTCTGAAAAAACGTTGTGAAAGCCTTCTCATATCAAACTTCTGAAAAAGCAACAGCTCACCACCAAACGTATGTTATTCTGTTTTTATTCGTATTTTGTGTTAAATATCTCTGGTCTTTAAGAGATATATGTCTGTGTCTTTTTAAGGGTATTAAGACTCTGTGGAAAAATATCTGGGTATGTGTTTGTGTTTTCATTTTTTTTTCCTAGGGGTATTTTCTTAACAATCAGAAATTGGAAGAAAACCCTATACAAAGTTCTAAATGTAAACTCGGTATATGTATATGTGTGTATTCGCTTTTTCGCTAGCCAGTGTTGGTAAAGGCTGTTTCAAAGTTAATATGTCTAGACTAATAGGTATTTTAATAATAGTTGTTTGTTAAATTCTTACATGTGTGTATGGTTTACCTAAGTTAAGAATTATCCGACTTATTTTTTATGTGGTGGGTGTAGTAGTGAGAAAAATTCCTTAGTTTAAACCTTATCTACGTTTCTCGTCTATTGTTAAACTCGTGTGAAAGCGAATTATATTTGGGTTTTGAAAAATTATCCGTGATACTTACAACTTGTAATACTTTCTGATAACAACACTCTAAACTTGTATAGACTAATAGTCTATTTCAAATACTTGCTTGGATGTAGCGCAAAGATGTTTGGGTAGATCGATAAATTGATTTGATTCCACAACACATGCGCTCGAGTCGTATTTCTGTACTCACAAGCTGCTTCTATAAAGAACTTCTCATAGTAACTACAAACATATTACGTTAAAAATAACTAAGGACCCGAGTCACTACAAACTACCTAACCAGCCAGTGAAAATTAGACAACCTAATAGTTTAGAAAATAGCGTAATTTGGCTTTTTAAACAATACTGAACTACACACGGAAAAAGATAGAGATAATACAATCAACATCTTACATTAAGTCACCTTGGTATAACCATGATTGAAACTAACATACACTTTAATAAATACTTATATTTTCGTTATTTTAAAAAAGGACAGGTCAACTCGGTACTCGCGAACGGGCTGAGTTTTAAATCCATATCTTTGCTTCCACAGCGCGCGCGCGCGTGGACCATTCTGATATGTTAAACAAAATTATTTCCTTTAATAACAGACTAAACAATAAGACTAGTTATAAGGAAGAGTAGGCGTGTGTATACCTATAAGTCTGTGTTTTATTTATCTGTTTATTCTCTCTCTCTCTTTTTCTCTTCCTCTCTCTCTCTCTCTCTCTCTCTCTCTCTCTCTCTCTCTCTCTCTCTCTCTTTCTCGCTCTCTCTCTCTCTCTCTCTCTCATTGTATTTAATTTTATTTATGTGTGCCTAACGTCTTTTTGTTCATCTTTTCACAGATGGAGTCAATTCAACGACGGGGCTATGCCTGTTTACACTGCCAGTCTGTTTTCAAGCGAGGTCATGATCTCACTCGGCATATGGCCACAACACACGACCGCCACAATCATGAGTGCGCTTTCTGTGGTTTAGTATTTACCAGACCTGATACGCTGAAACGTCACATAGAGAATAAACACGGGTCCGGCTCAGCACAAACAGACACATCAGTGGCACAAACCAACATAATATGTAGCAGATGTGGGGAGACTTTCACCCGCCGCGCCGACCTATTACGACACAGCAAGAGCAGGCACTCGCTGACTCTACTAGTATGTGAGGTCTGCAATAAAAACTTTACCCGCCTTGACAATTTACGCATCCACAAAAAACACCAACACACCTCTTCAACAGCAGCAGACACAGCAGCAACACCGCAGAACCCACCAATACCACCGCACCATAATGACCGCGCACTAGCATCAGGTGTCACAACAACAGACTCAACGCACCAACAGACACCACCAACCGGTGCCATAACAGACTCAGTATCTATGGCGGCCTCTACCACCACAACAACTTCCACACTACCAAGAGCCCCCTATTCAACAAGTCCCACCCCATCTCACCCACCAAAAACAGGTCAGATCAAGAAACGCCCCATGACCAGTACCCAGTCCCATATAAAAAAAACCCCGCTTGACGTCTGAAGAAGACAGCTTAGGTGACTTACCAGCTGACATTAAAGAAATATATACACAGAATTGGAGTGCGATTAAAACACATACAAACAACCACAAATATTTATCGACTTTCACTTTTTTCCATAATAGCCAAAGAATTGAATGGGAAAGTCTTTTGCTTCCTGTCTTTACACAACAGACAAAAAGATTCAAGATTAACTTCAGTCACCACGTAGTTTTGAGACACAGAGAAACAAACGAATTACGCTTATTTCATGCCTCAAATAATAATAGTTGTGTGTTAGACCAACCCCACTTAGTCAAAAATCTTACAGATTTCAAATCTTTTGTCTCAAACTTACACGACAGCGATATTATCACAAACGCACAATTAAACAGACCCAATACAAAATATTATGTTGAAGCAATCCCGTCCACATCCTTCTATCTATATCATATTCAACACCACTCAATCGCTTGAACAAACACCACAACAAAATAGACAAAAACACATTCTTAGACATCCTCAACACACAACAAGCACAGGGTGGGAAAAATATCTGATTCAGAGCACACAATTCCTCCATCTACACATACGAACAACACCGCAACGCCCTATCTTACTTTTACATAAAACGACAGGAACATCCCGACAACGTCACCACATCACCCCTCAACATCTAAACTGTCTGTACGCACAACACCTCTATTTCTTACGACGTGACGACAATGTGACAACCCCCCTCAAGGTCTGGCCTGTACCCCTGTGATATTTTTATTGTAAATATTGTAACAAAACAAACTGTGACATACATCTACCTATATAAATATGTATTATTTACAAATGTTTGATAATGTCACCATTATAATACCCATATATGATTTGATAAAAAAATTACCAATTATACAATGTCATTTGATAAAAAATTACTGTATAATGTACATTTTGTAAATAAATCTGTGAAAATGTATTACGTTAAAAAAATACTATATATTACCATGTATGTTTTTGCTACTTCAAAAACACTATTGAATATAAAATAAAAACTATATTAACTAAAACGCTTTTTTGTTACCTATATCGTCTAACTGTTTGTCTAAATGTACGTCTAATTGTTCGTATAAATGTTGTAAAATATATATAACTGTTCGTCTAAATGTTTGTATGTCTAACTGTATAAATATCGTCTAATTGTTCGTATAAATGTTGTAAAATATATATAACTGTTCGTCTAAATGTTTGTATGTCTAACTGTATAAATATCGTCTAATTGTTTGTCTAAATATAACGTATACAAAGCGTCTTCCTATTGTCTAAATATATCTCCCTATTATATGTCCTAACTATCGTCTTCTTGTTATGTAAATATATCTCCCTATTATATGTATATATCGTCTAACTGTTCGTATAACTGTTGTAAAATATGTCTATATGTAAAATAAACAATACACAACAATACCGTGACGCACTTTCGATGGTAGACCTAGTACAGGTCTCTAACACTTCGCTCCCATATATATATATATATATATACAACAATTAAAATACACGCACACAAAAACCCATACCCCAACACACCCCACGATTCAACAGCCCCTCAAACTACAACACACAATTAAGACTCCTACAACCAAACACTCTACCGGTACAATACATCACACACAAAATCCACCTAACCCAACCCGCCAGCTACATCTTCACCCACGCCAGCACAAAAAGGCACTTCAAAAACCCTCTTAGTAACCCAACATTATCGATTTTTTTATATTTTTTAATACATATATTGTATGTATACATGTATAAACAAACACACCAATACACTACCAACACAATACACGCACACAAAAACCCATACCCCAACACACCCCACGAGTCAACAGCCCCTCAAACTACAACACACAATTAAGACACCTACAACCAAACACTCTACCGGTACAATACATCACACAAAAATCCACCCTAACCCACCCCGCCAGCTACATCTTCACCCACGCGAGCACAAAAAAGGCATTTCAAAAACCCTCTTAGTAACCCAACATTATTGATTTTTTAAATTTTCCGTCATTATCGATTTTTTATATATATTGTCTAAGTATTTTGTATACACAACACCATTATCGTATATTACTATATAAAAAGTCATACGTCTGATCGTCAGAGGAAGCCTCGCCGCTAAAATATATCGCTATATAAAAAGTCACACGCCGCCGCCGCCTGAAACACCGCCTGAAATCGATCGAGTATTTTGCTATATAAAAGTCACACGCCACCGCCTGAATTCGACCTAAGTTGCGCATTGTATACTACTCCTGTGCTGTCTTCGGCAGACCCAAGCTAGCGGATTCTGTGCTGTCTGCAGCGGACAAGGTCAAGCTAATGGAATCTGTGCTGACTACAGCAGACATGACCAAGCTAGCGTAATCTATGCTGTCTACAGCAGACATGGCCAAGCTGGCGTAATCTGTGCTGTCTACAGCGGAATGGCCTAGATAGCGGAGTCTATGCTGTCTACAGAGGACATGGCCAAGCCAGAGTTATCTATGCTGTCTACAGCAGACACAAGCTAGCGGAATCTGTGCTCTCTACAGCAGATCCAAGCTAGTGTAATCTGTGCTGTCTACAGCAGACCCAAGCTAGCGTAATCTGTGCTGTCTACAGCAGTCATGGCCAAGCTAGCGTAATATGTTCTGTCTACAGCAGACATGGCCAAGCTAACGTAATCTGTGCTGTCTACAGAGGACATGGCCAAGCTAACGTAATCAGTGCTGTCTACAGCATACATGGCCAAGCTAACGTAATCTGGGCTGTCTACAGAGGACATGGCCAAGCTAGCGGAATCGGTGCTGTCTACAGCAGACATGGCCAAGCTAACGTAATCTGTGCTGTCTACAGAGGCCATGGTCAAGCTAGCTGAATCAGTGCTGTCTACAGCAGACATGGCCAAGCTAGCGGAATCTGTGCTGCGGTATATAACGCCTGCGTCACCAGCACACTCCTATATGGCAGCGAGACCTGGACGACCTATGCTAAGCAAGAAAGAAGGCTCAATACCTTCAATTTACGGTGTCTACGCCACATCCTCGGCATCTCGTGGATAGATAAAGTGACAAGTGTCGAGGTGTTGTCACGTGCCGGTCTTCAAAGCATGTATACACTGCTTAGACAGCGCAGACTACGCTGGCTTGGCCATGTCTGCCGCATGCAAAATGGTCTCATCCCTATAGGTATCTTCTACGGGCAACTAGCAGATGGCAAAAGAACATTTGGGCGACCGCAGCTGAGGTTCAAAGATGTGTACAAGAGAGATATGAGGGCACGGGACATAAATCCAGCAACGTGGGACGATGAAGCTGCCGATCGCACCATTTGGCGATGCTATTTACGGCGTCACCTCAGATTGGGCAAAAATAAGCTCACACAACAAGCCGAAGAGAAGAGAAAACGTCGAAATAAACGGCTGAGGGCTGTCACCTCAGGGGAGCATTCCCATAGTCGGTTATGGCTGAAGTGGCTATTATTATTATTACATTTTTCTTTTACTCCTTCTCGCCCTTCTCTCTTTCTCTATATCTCTTTCACTCTCTCTCTCTTCTCTCTCTCTTTCTCTATATCTCTTTCACTCTCTCTCTCTTCTCTCTCTCTTTCTCTATATCTCTTTCACTCTCTCTCTCTTCTCTCTCTCTTTCTTTCTGAATCTCTCTCACTCGCTATCTTTCTCTCTGTCTGTCTGTCTGTCTCTCTCTTCTCTCTCTCTCTTTCTTTCTGAATCTCTCTCACTCGCTACCTTTCTGTCTGTCTGTCTGTCTGTCTGTCTGTCTGTCTGTCTGTCTGTCTGTCTCTCTATCTCTCTCTCTCTCTCTCTCTCTCTCTCTCTCTCTCTATCTTTCCATATCTCTCTCTGTCTCTATCTCTCAACCTCTCTATTATTCTATTTCCCTCTCTTCTTCCTCTTCTATTATATATATTTTTTTTTAAACAAGAGAAACCATTTTTGTTGTCACTTTCCCTTGTCCTTACTAATACAAACGGGAAATCTTATAACTACCATAATTTTCCTAGTAAAGCACAAACAATACTGCAAAGAAAAAAACAAAACTAAGTAAACAACTTATAAAATTTGAAATAACTTAAAATGCCCTAGTATAATTTTATAGTTGAAAATTTTTATATTGAACATTAAAGAAATTATAGCTCTTAAATGTATGTAATTTTTAAAGATGTTTTGTTGTTTCCCATGGGAAAAAGAAATAATCTGTCTGAAATAATCCTGCTTTTTGTGTGAGCATTGGTCGAATTGACGAGTTGCTTCTCACATTAGTCACATCTTTACTGACGTCATTGATTCTCATGGGAATGGTCCTAAAATTACTACGAGGAAATTGTTGGGATAAACCCCATCATAACACGCATGATTGAATACAATTTGCTGGGCAATTCTAGATTATAACTGGAGCCTGGTCAGATAGTAACAACCACGTGCGTGGAACAAAAGTTTCAATATAATCTGACACTTTCGCCGATTTAGAGCACTGTGAAATTCACCTCGTCAAGAAGACAGCCAGCTAGCCAGAGAAAGGAATAGGATAAGAATTCCATTTATCGGACCGGACCTTGGAGTTGGAGCCTAGTGTAAAGTAATACCCCAGACCGCGTGTATAAGGCATCTTAAACAAGTTGCCTTAAATATTTCTCTGAGCCAGGAGTCAGTATTCCCAAAGAGAATTTGGGATGAGTTGTACATTTTTAAATTCTATATTTTCCATTTATTAACATGTAAAAATTGCTAGTGGATGTTCAGTTCAAATGAGGCTGGCAATCTCAGCATATAGTGTGATGGTTTCATGAACCACTACTGCAAAAGCTGGTGACTGCTTTGTGCGGGTTTCTCATAGAGACCCAAAAGTAGAGGTAGTCTCAAGATCCATATGGAGCAGGGAGTGGATGATGATAGAACTGATGTACATACTTATTATATTATTCATCTTTTCAACCAGTGCAAATGTAAAGATATTCAATATAAATGTGATGAAGGTTCTTCTCTCACTGGGGTAAATATTAATGTTCAGAGAGGGTAAAGTTCTGAAGTAGATGGGATGGTGGAGTAAAAAAAAAGGGGGGGGGGGGGGGGGATTGTGTGTTAGGAAACCAAATACCCAGGAGGATATTTATTTATCTTCTTTCATAATACTAATCGGTGGTGCCAGTTGAGGATGCTATTTCTGGAACACAGTGTGTGGTATAAGTTGTCTCCTGTCAACGCTAGACACCATTATCAGACGGGTCTTGAAGACGCTGGACCAGCTTCGTGATTACTCCCTGATATTTCTTGGAACGTGTCACAACCTCCAGACTTTACCAGTGACGGCAGTGAACGTCCGTAACCTGTAAAGAACCAACCACCAGCTGGATAAGAAAACAACAAACTTAATGGCACCAAAGTTCAAACTTAAAAGCGGCCAATTTTCTCAAAATCCATAACATCACCTTGTAATGATTACCTGTTTTTAAAGAATTATTCATTTTACGTAGATACCGTTGAAGACTCACATTAGATATTCTAGGTGTTGGCCATTGCTGTACCTTCACTGCAGAACAAAGGGGAGGCAACCGGTGACATATACAATATTTACGATGACAAGAGGAGAGCTTTCCTAACCTGCAGTTATGGACATTGAATAAGGTCATCTTATTATTTCATTATTTTGTTATTTCATGTTCTTTCGTGTACTTTTGTTGTTTGTTAGTTTGTTTCTTTTTCCCTCCAGTTCATCATTCTGTATCGCTCACCTTATTTATTTTCTAATTAAACTATATTTTCTACAAGTTTTGTACTGCTGGTTTTTTTTTTCTTTTATCACCATCGTTACCCTTTAGCTCCAAAAAGAGCATAGCCATTCAACAAACACATTCCAAGTCCTCCAGTCGTGTACTATAAACTTACAGTCTGTCCTCCAGGCTTGTAATATCAACTTAAGGTCTGTCCTCCAGTCGTGTACTATAAACGTAAGGTCTGTCCTAAGGTCGTGTACTATCAACATAAGGTCTGTCCTCCAGTCGTGTACTATCAACGTAAGGTCTGTCCTCCAGTCGTGTACTATCAAATTAAGGTCTTTCCTCCAGTCGTGTACTATCAACGTAAGGTCTGTCCTCCAGTCGTATACTATCAACGTTAGGTCTGTCCTCCAGTCGTGTACTATCAACGTAAGGTCTGTCCTCCAGTGGTGTACTATCAACGTAAGGTCTGTCCTCCAGTAGTGTACTATCAACTTAAGACTTTCCTCCAGTCGTGTACTACCAATGTAAGGTCTGTCCTCCAGTCGTTTACTATCAACGTTAAGTCTGTCCTCCAGTGGTGTACTTTCACCGTAAGGTCTGTCCTCCAGTCGTGTACTATCAACTTAAGGACTTTCCTCCAGCGTGTACTATCAACCTAAGGACTATCTTTCAGTCGTTTACTATCAACTTAAGTTCTGTCCTCCAGTCGTGTACTATCAACTTAAGGTCTGTCCTCCAGTGGTGTACTATCAACGTAAGTTCTGTCCTCCAGTCGTGTACTATCAACTTAAGGACTTTCCTCCAGTCGTGTACAATCAACTTAAGGACTTTCCTCCAGCCATGTACTATCAACTTAAGGACTTTCTTCCAGTCGTGTATTATCAACTTAAGGTCTGTCCTCCAGTCGTGTACTGTCAACGTAAGGTCTGTCCTCCAGTCGTGTACTGTTAACATAAAGTCTGTCCTCCAGTCGTGTACTATCGACTTAAATTCTGTCCTCCAGTCGTGAACTATCAACTTAAAATCTGTCATCCAGTCATGTACTATTAACGTGAAGTCTGTCCTCCAGTCGTGTACTATCAACTTAAGCACTTTCCTCCGGTCGTGTACTATCAACTTAAAGTTTGTACTCCAGTCGTGTACTATTAACTTAAGTCTGTTCTCCGGTCGTGTACTATCAATTAAGGTCTGTTTTTCAGTCGTGTACTATCAACTTAAGGTTTTTCCTCAAGTCGTGTACTATCAGCTTTGGGTCTGTCCTCCAGTGGTGTACTATCAACGTAAGGTCTGTCCTCCAGTCGTGTACTATCAACGTAAGGTCTGTCCTCCAGTCGTATGCTATCAACGTTAGGTCTGTTCTCCAGTCGTGTACTATCAACGTAAGGTCAGTCCTCCAGTGGTGTACTATCAACGTAAGATCTGTCCTCCAGTCGTGTACTATCAACTTAAGGTCTGCCCTGCAGTCGTGTACGATCAACTTATCGACTTTCCTTCAGTCGTATACTATCAACTTAATGACTTCACTCCAGCCGTGTACTATCAACTTAAAGTCTGTCCTTCAGTCGTGTACTATCAACTTAAAGTCTGTCATCCAGTCGTGTACTATCAACTTAAAGTCTGTCCCCCAGTCGTGTACTATAAACATAAAGTATGGCCTCCAGTCATGTACTATCAACTTAAGGTCTGTCCTCCAGTCGTGTACTATCAACTTAAAGTCTGTCATCCAGTCGTGTACTATCAACATAAAGTCTGTGCTCCAGTCGTGTACCATCAACTTAAGGTCTGTCCTCCAGTAGTATACTATCAACTTAAGGTCTGTCCTCCAGTAGTTTACTATCAACTTAAGGTCTGTCCTCCAGTCGTGTACTATCAACGTACGGTCTGTCCTCCAGTCGTGTACTATCAACGTAAGATCTGTCCTCCAGTCGTGTACTATCAACGTAAGGTCTGTCCTCCAGTCGTGTACTATCGACGTAAGATCTGTCCTCCAGTCATGTACTATCAACGTAATGTCTGTCCTCCAGTCGTGTTCTATCAACTTAAGGTCTGTCCTCCAGTCGTGTACTATCAACTTAATGACTTTCCTCCAGTCGTGTACTATCAACTTAACTATTCAATTCTTAACTTTTGAACGTTTTATTGCGTAGGTTTCAGGTGACATTTTGTAAAAATATGTAGAATATTGTTAAATTTAAAAATGAATTAATGTGTTAGGTAGAAAGGGCAACAACTGAGCATTTGAACACGATTATGATGACATAACACAATAACGCTAACAATCTTGAAAAATGTATGAAACCAATGTAGATTATAGAAATGTTTGGAAGTTAGTAAACTGTGTATCTGTGGCATTTGTAGCATTAATTTCTTTACAATGTAATTATGCAAGATCGAAATGATTGCATAATCTGACATAAAAATTTACATAAACTGAGATATTCAAGAATGAAAAAAACCTATTTAATTAAAATAATCCAACAACTTTACATCTATTTAAAAGATTATCCATGTTTGTAAAAATTTATGACAAAATTTAGAAATTCTGACTGTAAATAAATTAAATTAAAAGCTAATTACAAGTGGCACATTGTCACGGATTGCATTTCCTGCTTTGCAGTAGTGGTCCAACAGTGGCCAAAACTCAAGAGTATCTAAAATGGGTCTTCAAAGGTGTCTACCGTCGTACAAGATTACTCTTGGCAGAGATGTAGTTAGAAGCGTAATGACTCTTCTACCTTTCGGGAGTTTAACAAGATAATTCAGAACAATGCTGCTTAGCGCTTATTTCTGTCCGTCGCCATTTGTGAAGGATTTAAACAATGGTTATGGCTCGTACAAGCCCCCAGCTGAGTTAATTCAGCGAATTTCCTCTTATAAGTAATGGCTCTATATATGTAAATATATCTCTAGATGTATGTATGTGTATATATATATATATATATATATATATATATATATATATATATATATATATATATATATATATATATATTAAAGAATCATGCTCAAACGTTTGCTTCCATACTTATAATAACTGAATAACACTCTATTGTTTAGTGTTCCAGTTTAGGAAACATTCATCTATGTGCAGATGGGGGTGGCCAGTGCATTCGGCACAATAATAGTTTGTCCTTTTCCTGTCGTCAGGTGTACTGCAAACTTTACACCTATTGAACTTAGTGGTTTTTTGCATTTTATGTTTTGCACCCTCCAGTCCTTCCAATGGGTTTTCTGACAATTTACTTGGCCTTGGAGGATTTAGCATGCGGCTGATTTCGGGCATTGAGGATGTGGCCGAAGCACACAATTCTCTGATCAGTGTTTGTTTGAACAACTTTAATGTAAACCGCGATTTTCCAACTCCAACTGGTCTTGTCAATTTGTACAAAATGTAAGCGTTACAGGTGGCTATTTCTAATATACAAAAGAAAATCTTCTTCCACCACTTAAAGAACTTTCTGTTGAAGAAACCGTAATACCCTATCATCTGATCCGCCTTGTCGCAACCATTCATGTTATGGTTATATTCATGAATGATAAGAGATTTCTCCTTTCCATTCACCATGACAGGCGCAGCAGACGCATTTGTGGAAATAATTGTGACAGGTTTTTTTAGCTTTTTTGTCCTTCCAAGCAGCAACTAGCATCTTTTGCTCAGAATTGATATACTACTTAGTCTCCATATGCTTTAGGTTCAAAGACTTCAGCTGCTGTGGGAATCCGACTCTGTTCGCTTGAAGTTTTCCAGTGTAATATTGTTTCCATTTAAGCATTTCATTTACTAAAAGTTTTGTAGTGTACCACCTGTCAGCATAAATATGATAGCCAGTTCCCAGACAAGACAAAAGTGTTCCAAAAATGTTTACGGAATAGGCACCAGCAAAGTCCCTTCTGACTGAAGGATCATAGGAGGTGGCTGATCCAAAATATGTTAGCACGTTTAGCACATAACCTATTTCACTGTCCACAAGCCCAAAACTTTTAATGGGGTATTTGTGTGGTTTTTTGCGTTAAATTGCTTATATCTAAACCGACCTTTCCATCCTATTCATCTCATCAATAGCTACGTCTTGGTTCGGAGTGTATGCCGCAACAAATTTAGAGCATAACATTTGAACGAAGGGCTCTATTTTATTTTTCCCTTCTGCAATTGGCTCACAGATATGCAACATAGTTTGCAATATAGACAAAAATCTGTCTCTCTCCATCATTTGGGAAAAAATATGGAGTGTGAAACATAGCCTCTTGTGAGGAGAAATAATCTTTTATGCTTGGCCTTTTCTCAATACCCATTGCTTGATGCAGAGCAAAAAATTTTAGCAGCTCATAGTCGCTTACTGGATTCCATCGATTATATCTTGATCTTTTCAGTGACGGTGTATGCTTCTGTACTTCAATTTCTGCAAAGCAGTTTATGCTTTTTAAAATGTCCTCCCTTACAGCTGATGATACAAGGCTTTCAAAACACTGGATCGGGGTAGCTGATTCATTTAGGCCTAAATTTGCTGACACACCCACCGCTCTTCCGTCTTTAGGTTGAAATCTAAAGCTATTCGTTGTTAGTGCACCCAATTTTGCTTCCTGTCATTCTATATTTCCGACACACTCCTGTTTTCGACTTTCCCTTTCTTGTAAAACTAAATTAGGTCTTACTGGGTCTGATGTTGAAGAATCAATGTTAGGTGATGGAACCACGCCCACTCTTCCTGATATAACACCTTCATTCTCTGAACCCACATCGCTGGAAGATGAACTAGACCTAGAATTATTAACACTGAAGTTGCTACTGCTGTACCCGTCTTCATCTTCGCTGAAATTTTCTAGCAAACTAAGGGCATGCTGAGCACTTAGACGAGCAGGTCGCTTGCAAAAAGATGAATTAGATGCCACAGTAAATATGTATCGAAAATAGGTAACCCAAATTTTGTAAAACTTACATGAGGTTGCAATCGTAACCCGCTTGAATTTACTCGAAAGAGTAACGCTAGAACTATCTCGAGTTAGATATAATAATAAAAATGGCTGTACTTCCGCTTCCCAGTCATCGAAAACTTCTAGCTGGGATGAAACGAAACAAAAACGTAGTTCAAACCCATCGACCAAGATAACTGGACTCCCATCTTTAGAGGCTAGAAATATCGACCAAGAAAACTGGCCGATCGTCCTTTAAGAGTTAATAATCAATTAGTATTAACAGTTTAACATAAATTAAATACTGGTGAATTTTATATTGGAATCACATTTTCTCTTCATGAAGATTTAGGGTGAGGATACAGTTCAGAAAATTATGTCCGGTTGCTGGTGCCTGTTTATAAGCACTTAACTGAAATAAGGGGTTCCTGCAGTCGATTTCCGTCAGTTCGTTGGAGGTGAGGGCTCTTTTCTACACAATTCTTTTGTCCAATTTAAGCGGTTGGAGTTGATTTCCTGCATTTCACTCACGACTAGCTTCGTTCCACGAACTTTTTAGATAAAATAGACAGAACAAATTCCTCTGCTAATTACACTGAGTTGGAAGCTTAATTTGTGCATCCTCTCGTTGTCCACCCACCAATGTTAATCTCTCAGAAGAATTAATTTCTTGAGTACACAGTGTAGCTCAATGAAGATGATTAAAAATCACCAGTGCTCTTCTGAGTATTAAACTGGAAAAATGTGTCTGGACAGCGCGAATAATGATTTGTGCCTGAACTAACATTAACAAATTACATACATCTCACAAAATGGTATAATACAATTGAGGCACATTTGATGTAATCATCACCCATCACTGCTCCAGTCTGAGTCTAAGGTCACCTCTGCTGGCACGACTAGCCAGGAAAAATCACCAGCGTTAGATGTAGTGGTTTATGAATATGCTATTTTCGTATTTTGAAGTTGCCAGCCTCATATGTATCCACTTAGTTAGAAACATGTCAAATTCGCATTTGTAAAATAATTGTTACACATACCGCAACGTTTTGGGAATACACAATCTCCTCGCACTGGTTAGAATGGACACGAACAATATAGGTTATGTGCTCTCGAATAACTTGGTCTGGAAATTTTGAATCCCGTTTATGACGGGTGAATCTGCAAAACACTTGGACTGGGAAAGTTTCTCTTATGACAGGTGATCCAATTCCTTAAGTATCCAGTCCTAATATTTAAAGTCCAGGTCCCTTACGTTTTCAGAGTTTGTATTTCAACATGCGGGTTTACTCTTAAGTTTTCAAAGTTGCCAAAATACTCGATCTGTCACTTATAAGTATGGAATTCTAGGTCCGATCCTGCTTTCTCTGGCTTTTAGGAGTTGCTCGTTTGAAGTTGTTTGAATCTGTCTGTGTCTCTAATTTCGTTAGATTATATCTCTCATACTCAGTTCAAAAACACAGAAACTTCCAAATGAAATTCAATGGTATTCCGGCGCTCACTTCAATCCAATCGTTTTAAGTCTCATTTGCACTATGTGGGTAGAGGTGTTTCTTTTCTTTCCCCCCCCCAACAGACACCCGCCCCCTTCTCACTTTTCCCCCCCCCAAAATAAATTCCCCAACACCTGGGTTTACATCTTGCAACTATGTGGGAAAAGGGTGTAAAAAAAAATCATAATCATAAAGACTTATTTCTATACCCTCTTCAAAAATTAATGTGAGAATCTAGAGTTCGCCCACAACCTGCTAATCCTGATCCTATTTAGTTCCCCCCCCCCTCCCTCCCCACCCTTGATATTTAAGATTTGAATTTCCCTGTTCCACTTAGTCTCATACAATCTTTCCATTTCTGATCATATCACTACATACCCCCTCAGTTTCCCCCTACACAAAACAAAGAAACTTACCGAAGCACCCCCACAAATTAAAAACAAATGGTTACAAATGGGGGTTCGCTCAATCTTGTTTAACTTATAAGTTTCTTAGAGTCCGGGGTGTGTAGTTTAACCCCCCCGCCCCACAACACGGTAGTCCCCTTCCCCTCCCGTAGACTGTGATTTAATACCCCCCCCTCCCCCCCCCCCCCCCCCCCCCACCCCCCACCCCCTGTCCCTCTTTGCCCCCATAATAAATTCCTCACCCCCCCCGCCCCCCCCGTGTAATGAAATAAACATTTATCCAACGATTGAACTCCTCTTTCAAAAACATCTCGGTCATATACCTATTCCCTGGCAACTCAACAACAAAACATGTAACCATACTCTATGCCCAGCAAGCTACCTTCAAATATTGACTCGCCAGCACCAGATTACCTGTGCTATAATCACTACAACGGTCAGACGGAAGGTTCCCCGTGAAAAGATTATCTCATTATCGTCTGTGATCGTGCATTCTCCATACATTCAAACAAAAGGACTGCCGGCCGCTCAGACAAACAGTATGTTGTCCTCAAACATACAGACCGCAACCCAGGCGTTAATTGCCTGATTGTCGCTGGCCCCGGAAACGAGTTACGTCAAAGTCGCTATCTCTCTTCACGTTTGCCGTCTGTATCAAAAGGTGGCGAGCCGGCTTTTCTTGATAAGAATATCGCTCGCTGAGCGGTTCATCAATAAACGTGGAATTATCACTAGTCACCTGGCGTAACGTAACAGAGTATGGGCGAGGTCACAGAAAGAATACAAGGAGTAAAGATAAGCCAAATATTAGTATGTAATTGAAGTGGAAAAAAATGAAGAGCATACTGCCGTAGTGATATGAGAGTTTAATAAACCATTGCACGACCTGAAGTTTCGTCCACATACACTACAAAGAATTTGAAGGGGGGAGAAGCGAGAATTTAAGATTTACTTGGGGTGGGGTTGGTGTAATGGGGGAGGGGGGGGTAGGGGACTTGGTGGGTGTATATGAATAGGTGGTG